>CAEFZX010003654.1:0-20191 GCA_903066825.1 Alfaro cultratus
GTCCTGAGCCTTAAGTTTAAGTTATCATACTCCCAGATATTCAATTTCTACATATTTATAGGTTCTCAGCCATCCAGCACATGGAAAGAACAAACAAAATATTAAAGTTTAAAATTATAATTTAAAAAACACATAACTTGTATTGAGAACCACTGCAATAAATCAACATTTATGAGGAATTTTATTAAGTGGAGTCACTCATTAATTTACTTCAATGACCAATACCAATTCTATACAATTACAAAGAAAGTTGGGCCGGATCAGAAGACTCTAAATTCAAGGGAGCCTAGGTGTGAGTAACAACAGAGAGTACACAGTGTTTATAAAAAAAGAACAGAATTTAATATAACAACAATTATGGATCCAAATTTATCAAATCGAAATTGCGTGCTTTTTAACAGAAAATAAAATAAAATAAGACAAATAACAGTCTTTCCAATGTATCTGTCAATTCACTGTTTCACAGCTAGTGACCAGTCTGGTCACTGTCTACCGGTTCTCTTGGTTCTTTGGGCTGGGGCTCGCCATCCAAGTTCAGATGAGGAGGGTCTTGGGGTCTCTGGGCACTCCAGGTCAAAAGTGCACCANTCTTAATATTTAAGATGCCAATATCAACACAGCTCAAGCTGCAATTCAGATCTTTCACACTTCTCAAGTTTCTCCATGTTCAACAACATCCAAATCATCAGAACACAACGTTACCAACACATCTGCAAAACTAAAGAATTTAGCTCATATGTGGCAAAGGAAAATAATAATAATAATAATAATAATAATAATAATAATATATTTCAATTTAAAAGTGCCACTGAAGAACATTTACAACATCTCAACATCCGTTGGCCTGTAATGCCAACGGAAAAGCACTTAACTGAAACAGCACGGTTGAAATATTAAAACAGGTACTAACAGAAAAATAAATACAACTACATAGGAAAATACAACATACACAATAAAAATAATACAAAACCTAACATTAAAAATGTATTTTTAATAAATTTGATCAAATATTATGTATTTTAGCCAATTTTCAACTATTTTACAAGCCAACTGCCGAGCGCGTGCGGCCACTCACCGAAGCTCTCAGGGTTTATGACGGGATTTTTCCGGCTGTCAGTCGCTCACAAGGGACGTTTTCTGAGATCAAATGAAATTGGGTTTACTAATTTGAAATATATATTTTGCGAATTTATATTAGTATTGTTTTCCTTACCGAATTCCAGATTCACCAATTTCAACAAGCTCTTCGTGAAGCAACAGTCAGCTGTGAGCAAAATCTCAGCACAGCTGTTAAAGGGGCGGGACAACCGATCTCATTGGCTGATGTGAAGTCAGACCGCGCCAGCTATTGGTTGTCCAATCAGTCACTAAAAGCAATCACTAAAGGCTATTTCACAGTTTTTTAAAGACTTTTAGTACTTTTAGTCTATATTTACAAGTAGAAAAAAAACCCATGAACTATATTTATATTTTTTTATCTTGTAGAAAAATACATTAAATTAACATCATTAACTGTTTTTAACACTGGGTTACACATGCAGAACTGATTAACCTGGAAGTTCTAAGCTCGCATTAGAGGAAATCTGGCATCTTTCTTCTCCGTTAGCCTGGAGGAAATCTGAAATACCTGAACTAGATTTTTTTTAGTGTTCTCCAATCCAGTTGCTGTTCACATTTTTTCCCTCCAAACTATAAATGTCAGCTGTCTGCTGGGTGCTTGAAAGAAAACGCTTTCACTCAAGTCAACAGGGATTCATCCCCTGGAAACCGTGAATATCTGTATATACCAGCGCATGGGACAGTTTGTGTATTGTTCCGTCTGAAACAAAAGGAAATGGTCAAACGTCTGCCAGTCAGCCCACTAACTGGGGAGAATAAGTATTGAGTACCGCTCCATCTGTCTCAGATCAGCGTATTTCTGTGCGGATGACAAAACAGGCCACATCTGCTCAATTAAAACATTTGAAGAAATACGCTGATAGCTTAAAATGCGATTCTGCGGGAACAAAACTCAGGCTCAAGTGACTGTAAATTTGACTGGGACAGAAACGGATGTCTGGAACAGAATCAGTCAAAGGTGCTGTAATGAAAAGATAGAATGGCAAATATGTTTTAGTATGGTAGAAATGCTAACCATGTGGCGCAAATTAATCTAGCTTGTTAAAATTGTAAATGTTGAAACAGGTTCTTGTTTGCTAGTTCATTATTAAACTGCATTTTGACACTTTTTTTTATAATGCACTGTTTGGCTGGAGTGAGTAAGTTGATATTTTTAATGAGTTTTTTAAATTATCAAATTGATTTTTACTTGAATATTTCCATGTGATTCTTGTTGCCATGGAGTGGCATGTTTAATTCTCCATTAAGGCAAAAACATATGACAATAAATCAACAATACATATTCTGGTAGGCGCGTGATCAAAATCAATAGTCTGATAGATTATTCAATAATTTCAGAACCGCACAGCATTCTGGGAGATGCAGGCAGAGGAAAGGGCTCAGCTGCTCATTCTCTAATCTATGTTAAGCTAAGCTAAATTGTTAGCATCGACAAACTCACTCATTCTATGGTTACCTAGCAACAACCTATAGAGCAACAAGTAAGGTCCTGGCACTAGTTTAGCATTCTCTCAGTTATCAAAAAACAACCAAAAAAAACTACGTATCAATAATATTGATGTTGACCCACATGAAATGTTCATATAGTTTTTCTGCCACAGAAAATGCCGACTAGAAATAAATTTCCCGGCATTATTTTGGCGCCCTCAAATATCGTGCCCTGCTACAGTTGAAGAGATTTCTCTTTGTCTACTGAGTTCTAGCTTATTGTTCAGGTTTTTACATCTCTACATAAAACAGGATGATGGTAATTTTGTACATTTATTATTCCAGTTAATCGATTAAAACATGTAATGAGATTAATCACACTCTAGCGCGCTGACTATTCATGTTTAATCACTTTGTAAGCCTGAAATGTAGAAATTCACGTTTTCAAAAAAATGTAAAAGAAAATGTTCAATTGTCTCAAATCAAACATCTCAATTTTCTAAGTCTTAATGTTCAGGAGGGTTTTAAATAAATCATCAGTCAATCAGCTTTATTTCTAACAGCAGGTACATTTGGTTACGGTGAGGTGAGTCTGCTTTTTTGGCAGACAGGAAACTTTGCACCGATATAATTGTAACATGATTCAAAACGGCCCGGGTCTCAAAATGTTAAAAACCGTAAAACTCTGACTCAAATACAGTATTCTCATTATTACAAGATTAAAAAAAAAGAAAATAAAACGGTAACAATAATGGTTTAGTACTGCTTGGTTTTACGACAAGCAGTGTGCGTGGTTGACCGCAGTACAAGGCCGCGAAACACGTTGCTTTGCGCTGGGTAACCCTCTGCGGGAGAGAGCCTTTAAGGGCAAAACAGGTGATGTGATTAATCTGCATTATGTAACATCAACGCGTTAAGCATTTTAGATTGTGGCTGTCAACACATCATCGTTGACAGCCCTGTATTTTTATACTTCATTTATTTATGCGACGGTTCCAACTTTTCGTCCAAGGCGAGCTTCTGCAGTGTGTGTCAGAGGAAGGAAGTGCTGTAACAGTCATATCCCCGTGTCATCCTGAGCTTTGCCAGAAGGTCTCTCCAGCTAGTAATGCTGGTGATAATTGCTTCTCCTTCTGATATTACTGGCAGCGTGTCGCTGTGAGTGAGCCAGGCCCGTTGAGCTGCTGCCATGGCTCCGTCGGGCCCACCCCATCCCCTCCGAGCTGCTGGAGATCCTCCGTGTTTTTACTGTGTCACACTGAAACCAGAGACGGGCCGGGGAACCGCCTGGCAACATAAAAGCACTGAGATCTAATGAGCTAAATTACACTTTGTGAGTTGGGTGCTGAGCCTTTTGGGTCATGCACTGCCTTCTGGTATCTCGCCTATCCTCCCTGTTTGAAGAACAGACAGCAGGGGTTTTTAGAAAGGAAGCCTGGTGGGTAGAAAATGAAGCAAGGGAGATGGATTACACCTGCAAATGCAGCTAAAAGCAGTCTGCTGGGACTTTTAGGTCATTTTTAGGGGTTCTCAGATTGATCTTCTCCGATTTCTTTCATTTAGGTCGATCGATGATGGGTCAGTATGCGATCTTATCCGCTAATCTTTATCACCGCCACAAGGCTCTCAGAGAAGGTTGTCTTTAACAATAGTCAGTCTACTTTCACCAACTGTGCAACTTTTTTTAAAAATTATTTTTAGTACAGATTTGAGCAATTTTGGCCAAAATTAGTCTGGCTTTTTAAAATATTGGTGATCGGCCAGAAAACTGCAGTCGGTTCATGGGTAATTCTTACTATCTATCAGTATAAATTATTAGGAGACATAATATATCATTGTGAGAGAGTTGTAAGAAAATAAGCAGCCATGAGCTTAAATCATTGGTCTCTGGTTTGGCCTTCAGCAAATATGAAACTGCTCCATTTTTTTCATTGAAAGTCGAGCATTGACTTCTGAGCCATGTACTTTTTTGGTCAGGTTTTTGGTGGATTTTCACCTTTCCTCATCCACCTTGTCCTTCCATCATTCTCTTTACCTCACACAGGGTCTAAAGTTCATGTTGTTGTACATTTTAGTGAATCCCATTGTGTGCCAGACTTTAAATGCCTCATTAAAATCTGTTGCTTTTTGACATTTAACACTTTATAGTTTCCTTTGATGACTATCTTAATTTTAGCTGTAGATGTTTTAAAGAGACAGTATTATTTATTTTTCAGACACATGGTATAATTTTGTAGCACAATCAAGTAGCTATGTTACCTTCAGTTGTTCTATAAATGCTATCTGTCAAATATGACTTAAAAGAAATTAAACTTCGTAATTTAACAACTTGAAATTGGGCCTCTGTCTCTTTAAGAAGCTCCTTCTCTTTCTGAAACTCCAGCCTCAGGAAGTCATCACAACATGGCTCCTCTATTAACCCTTTAACAGCGTTTTTACCAGCGTTCCACAGAGAAGTAGCCTCTGTAATGAGCTCAAGCTCCACCAGGTGTTTGCTAATTGCTGCTGGCTAGTGTGAAGGAGCTGAGTGGAGGAGTCGCAGGGGAGGGCTGCTCTGTGAGGCGGAAGTTCAGAAACTGCAGCTCTGGGAAGGAGCTCTGTCCTTGAAGGCGGGGCTAGGTCCAATCAGATGTTTTACACAACTTAATGGTTACAAGGGAGATTAAAGGATTTCTTAAACACGCATGAGAGAATCAAAGCAACACTTCAGACATTATAACATGATGTAATCTCAAAAAAGTCAAATTTACATAATACTTCCCCTTTAATAAACTAACTTAGATCCAAATCAGGATCCATGGTGTGTGTAGGTTCTTACTGCAGCCTTCATGTACCACCGGTCACACTCCAGAGTCAGACTAAACCTTTGCAGACGAGTGATCCGTTTCTGAATGCCTCTCGGTCTGAGTGGGCGACGGAGTCGGAGCGGTGGGCACTGCGTGAGAGAACAAAACGGACTCTGAGAAACTCAAATGGTAAAACACGCTTGTGTTTGTGACGTGTGTGGGTCTGAGTGCTGCTGCAGGGCCGTTAAGACCCTAAGAGTCTAAAGCTGAACTCTGCGTGTTACTACTGCACTTTGCACTCATCAGACCGAGGAAGGAATTTACTGGCAGCGTTGACCTGCAGGGAATTTAGGTGGGTGTGTGTGCGTGCGTGTGGTCAGATTGTGTTGCAGCTCTTCACCCCTTGACCAGTAATAACACCATGCTGGCACACCCTTCTGCTGGTTACAGGCAGGAAGAGCGTCTAAACGCTTGCAGCATTCACATGAAGCTGCAAACTTCAAATGCAGGTAAATGGGGGGAAAAATAAGGTTTAATGTTTGTTTCAGTTTTGCGTTTCATCATGCTTCATCTATCTCATGTAGTTCTGCGCCTGCAGTGTCGGCGGTCGGAACAAAGCGCAGCCGGGCTCTAATGTCACTGTGGCATGTCGAGTAGTTCTGCTAAATCCAAGTTTTCGGCTCGTTGGATGCAGACCGATCAGCTGCCAGGCGTTGGCGCTCTAATTCGTCAGAGTGTGTTTAGCGCAGTCTGGTGGCGGTGAAGTGAAATCGATTCATTGTCACACACATGGAAATAATAATGAAAAAGAACCACAGATGGATTGTGTTTTTTGGTTCGCATGCATTGCTGAGGCTCAGCAATGCATGCTGAGCCTTTTTGGGGGGGTTTTCACATATTGGTTGTGAAATAATCTGAACTGTAGCAATTTATGCAAAAGTGCCAGAAATGTATTTATTGTTTTTTTTATGTGAGTTGCACATTGAGGCTCTCAATACTGTTTGAATCGC
Organism: Alfaro cultratus; assembly: GCA_903066825.1. Taxonomy (NCBI): domain Eukaryota; kingdom Metazoa; phylum Chordata; class Actinopteri; order Cyprinodontiformes; family Poeciliidae; genus Alfaro; species Alfaro cultratus. Next base: position 6,344 of record CAEFZX010003654.1, read on the forward strand.
ACTGTTTCCAAATAATTGATGAGCACATTTGACGAAACTCTCTGAAAGAAACAAGAAACCGAATATTAAAGCCAGTTGATATGTTTTAACAAAATGCAATGTTTTTGATGCGCTTGTTTATTCTAAAAAATAATAAAACAAAATGTTAACACTTAATGACACTTGCCTGTCAGATGTAGTCACAGACATTTGTAGGCAAGTAGCTCAGGTGAATAATTTAAATTAATTTTACGTGGGCATGCATATAAAATAAATTTGGGACTTTCTGTCATATTCCATGTTTTTTGGTGTGTTTATTTCAAGTTTTCTGTGTCTCTGTGCTCTCCGTGTTGTCCTGTCTCCCCTGATTACTCCCAGGTGTGTCTTGTTTCCTTGATTGCTCTCAGTGTATTTAATTCCACGACCTTTGTTCCTGGTCGGGTCCTTGTCTAAGGTCTATCTAGTCTCCGTCTGTTCTCCGTCCTTGTGTTTCGTCCATTCGTTAAACCTTGTTGCTACCTGTTATGAGTTCAAGTATTTGCTCTACAGTGCTGCCTTGGTTGTTGAACTACATTTGGATTTGATCACAGCCGTTAAACGTTCCTATTTTCACTTACCTGGGTCTCCTGGCGTCTGCCTCACCACCTACACCGCACCGTTTCATGACACTTTCTTTTTTTTAATGTGACATGATTAGAGGAAGAAACTTCACAGTTTTTTGGAAACAAGAATTTAGTGCTCAAGTAAGAATTTACACACAATTTTACAGAAGAGCTATGGATTCAACACTTTGGAATGACACAACGTATTATGAACTGTGTGATGCTGTGAGAGCTCTGATACAGCCAGCTGCACATTATTAAAAACAAAAAAATATAAAAAAAAAAAAAAAAACACTTCTCCTTCCTGTTGTCTTCTTCTTTATCGTTTCCGTCAGTAGTAACGTCCTGCTATTGATCATGGGACTTGTATGATACAGTACAGACCAAAAGTTTGGACACACCTTCTCATTCAATGAGAATGAAAAGGTGTGTCCAAACTTTTGGTCTGTACTGTATGAAAAAAAGTGTTTACATTGGAGTTTTGCGAAATGCATCTATTTCAATACGGCTGTAAAACAACCTCGTTCTAGTGCAAAAACTTTTTTTGACGTTATTTCAAAATTATTTTTGGAATTTCAATTTGTGCAGTTTTGTGGTTAATAATCTTCCAGTTCTTTGTGGTGGCTTGATCTTCTGTGTGAGGGTGACAGGTTAGGTTGAGATGGGAAAATGTGGAGAACCGTTGGGTCTTCCAACAGGACAGTGGTCTAAGAGTCATGACAATAAGTTTTCAAATGGGTGAAGATCAGTCCTTGAGTGTATCTTTGATCTTAAAGCGTTAAAGCCTGGTGAAATCAAAACACTAAAGTGTTTTGTTGTGGAATTAATTCTCTCTCAGTTGCTGGTAAAACGCTACATTTTCTGCCGTTCGTGTTTGAGTGCATGTAACCTTTTGCATGCAGTACAAACAGAATTAGCTTCGAGTTCAAATGTTCACTCTCACCTCAACATCCTGCAAATGCAAGCAGCATTTTTTGCCTCTTCATGCACTCTGTTAACCATCCGCGGCGTGCTCCGGCAGGAATGACCTTGCTGTGTTTTCCCACTCTGCATGGACGGCGCTCCACCGAGCTCTGCCGCTCCACACTTCAAAACTAGGAACCCTTTAAATAGACATGACCTTTGACCGAGCGGACGCCCACTCGCATCTCCACGTCATGTTGGAAACGCTCCGTCAGCCACACATCTGTTAAAACAAAAGCAGGGTGTGAAATCCAGCGGATATGAGGATAAATTTTACTGAACATGGGAGGGGAAAAAAAAGCCAGCAGCTTTTGGAGATGGAGATGTAGCTGGCTGTTAACGGTGACACGGTGATCCGGCTGTCGATGATGAATGTTGCGGCGTGGCATTTTAGATGTGTTTATGTGAAGTTGTTGAGGATCTGCTCGAAGTTTAAAATTAGCGATTAAAAACTGTAAACCTTATCTGTCAGTGGGTGAGATAATAGGCAGCAAGTAAATCCTCAAAGTTGAAACGTTAGAAGCAGAACAAATGAATTAGGGATATAGGTTTGACAAAGTCCAAATTGTCATAGCTTGATCACTGGGACAGAGGAACTTCAAAGCTTTCGTTTTTTTTGCAGTGTTCCTACTTTGCAATGGTCTTTATCTTTTAAAGGACATAACATCTAGAAGACAATGTTGCTCCCTTTCCATTCATTTTCTATGGAACTTGCGACAATCACACATCTGAAATTTAGAGCTCGTACACTGGCACACATGGCCTAGCAAGTTGAAAAATGTTCAACTTTTATCGTCGTCATCGCTCTCGTTTCCCAGTAGTTCCCTAATAGTGCCTGTTGCTAATTTTTTGAGCCCAGAAAAGTCCTCCAAGGAAGAAATGAGAGGGTAGAAATCCAGCTACCAATCAGAAGTTGTGAATGATCACAATAATTTTCTGTGCTGTTTTAGAATTGTACTCTTCTTGTAGTTTTAGCAGCAGCAGAGGAGGAAGTGAACAAAGCCATTCAGTCTGTTAGCCATGCTTCCAAATATTGAATTAACATTCAATATTTGTTCGGCTCAGCATTTCTCTCTTTGCAGTGGAGGATTGTTGTTAACAGGGCGGGCAATTTCTGGTATATTCATGTTATTCAATTGGCGCATTGCATACATCATGGCTAAATGTTTGGATAAAGTTTAAAACTTCATTAGAGTCCACGCCTCCAGGAAGCAGTAGCCGAGTGTCCAGTACGAAGCAAAGTGTTGAACAACAGACTGTTTTTTACCAGGCTAGCTCTTCAAGAAAAGGTGTCAAAGCAAACAAGTTGTTGATGAAGCTTCAAAGCTTCAGGCCAGTCAGGGTGACCCCTGTCCACTGCCGAAAAACAACAACAACAACAACAACAGGTATGTGAGCATCAGAAACCAATTGTCGGACTATGGAGCAAGGAGATTAAACAGGTGTGGTTACGTTATTTTTCCGGTAACAAACACACAGCACAACAAAGTACGATCGAAGAAGGCAAACTAGTGGGGGCAGTGGGATCTTTTTGGGCAATGTTGGGTCCTTCCATCCATGCAGATGTTAGTTTGAACACATCCCTCCTACCTTACCATTGTTGCAGAACATGTGCTCCCTCTCATGAGAACAGAAACTGTAATCCCTGATAGCTGCGGCTTCTTTCAGCAGGACAATGCGCCCTGCCACAAAGGTCAGCAGTGGTTGGAGGAGCCCAAAAGCACATGTGAGGCATTGACCTGCCCCATATTTCTAACCAGTCTATGAGAAACAAGTCTGGTTAATTAGTGACACATACTTCAGCACACCTTCAGGGATCGATTGGAGTCCATAGCTTGATGGTTCACAGGTGTTTTGGCTGCAGTAGAGAGACCCGTGTATTGATAGGCAGACGGTCATTACTAATTGGTGCATTTTAGCCGCCAAAATATGGCAGAATTGAATGGATTGTAATCATTTTGTCTTGAGACCTAATTATAATTTTGGTCTATATTTGGTTTACTGACAGTTTCATGATCCTAGAATACATCCTGAATTATTTCAAAAGTAAAATATAGTTTTTCTTTTTAATACCAGATTTTTGTTGTAAGAGACACATTTCTGAATTATAAAAATATCATGTTTGTAAGACGAGTGTATTTGCATGAGAAAAAAAAGACCTAAATGGACAATTTTATGTAAAATTGGCTTTTTAATGTAAAACCCTTAAGGGGTTAATAGAGGAGCAACCTTGTGATGACTTCCTGAAGGCAGAGTTTGAGAAAGACCAGGAGCTTCTTAAAGAGACAGTGCTCCAAAGTGTTCAAAGTCAAATTTATTTTAAATTATATTTGTTAAATATCATTTTTAAAATAACTTAAGGTCACATAGTTACTTGATTGTGCTATAAAGTTGCACTATGTGGCTGGAAAACCCATAATTCTGCCCCTTTAAGCTGTGTAGGTTTTACCATATCCAGGGTGTTCTTAAAACTCCAAACCTGTACAGCCCGTCTCTCATAAATGTCATCTGGACGTCTACAGGGTCAACGGGTCATTGCTTGAGCTGGCAGTGGTCAAGACCGCGTAGTGAGAAGAAGACTCAGTGGGATTCCCTGATGCTAAGCTTGACTTTTACTGAGTCTGCCACCTCCACAGGGGAGCTTATCTGATAAATAAAGTTAAATAAAAATAGGAGACAAACAGTTTTAAAGCTCCATGAAGGAAACTGTGGATAAGTGCCTCTTCTCCTGATCACAGCCTAATGAGTCATTTTGTCTAAACAGCCTGTTTGGTTATCTGTCATTGGTTCAAATTTAAATGCCGTGGTTCATCGATTTTATATCTTCTTTTTTGATATGATCTTATGAAGCTCACATCACAACCGTGGGTGAGACTCATTGTGAAAGGATGATATGACAACACAAGGATGAGTCACCATGTCTGAAGTCTGACTTTTTTTTATAACACTAGTTTTTATGTTGATCTTCAAGGGTAGACATCCAGACATCCCTCGCTGTACAAAATAATGAATCAGATGGTTGGAAAAATAAACTTTGTTTTAAGTTGCATTAAAGCAGAGAGCAGGAAAGTGTTAACATGCAAAACTGTTTAACATCAGGTTGATTTATGAATCAACTACACCTGCAGGAACATGAAGGTGTTTCTTTGGATCTGGGCTTGATCTCTGAGTCAGCGTGTTCTAGGGCGGGGCGATGCGTATCACAAAATAAGTATTACATATCAGTTGGTATCGATCATTATTAAGCTCTTTAAACCCCAAAATACTGCCAAACTACTAACATGACCTTTCCTCTTTTATCTGCAGTTTCCTCTTGCGCATGTACTCATTTGCTCCCACATGCTCAGGCGTACCGTTTGTATTCTATGGATCGTCCATTGTCCACAGACGCCTGAGTTGTCATAGTCAAGTGTACCGATTTCCTACATTTCTCTTTACAAATTCCTTCATTTCCAACAATCCAAAAGGACAATAGGAAGCTGATGAGGAACTTGGGCATTTCTTCTCCATCAGGGCTGCCACCACACAACTGTCAGGGAACAAAGGTCACATTGCACATTCATGTGACTTTCAACATAATCGGCTCGCGTCCGCGGTTATAAAAATTTACCTTTGAGAGGAAGTGTTCAGCGGACGTCTGTTTGGAGACCACCTCGAGACCAAGTGGACCTCCAAGGAGTTTGTTAATGACAACACGAAACTCATACTGCACATGTGTGATAACTAGTTGTTGCTAGCTAGCCAAAGAGTGAGTGAGTATTTTCAAGCTGGACTTTTGCGGCTAAAGCCTTTCCTTTGTCTATATTCCCCAGAATGCCAGATGGTTCTGGATCAGAGTTCACTGAAATTATCAAAATTCTATTGGACGTATTTTCTGTTAGCATTGATCCTGGGTCCTTTGCAATAGATGTTGTTTTTTAGCACTAAATGTTCTAAAGCCTCACATTTGGTGCTGTTTTAGCACAAAATGTACATAAGTATTAATTAATGGAAACCGTCTTACCACTACAATAAAAGCTAACATCTACAGTCTTTCCTATTTCTGCTCTTATGGGGACAGCCAACCAGCAGCAAGGAAAATAAATCACACTCCTGGATTGGCTGCTTTGCAAACACCAACCAATTCAAGTCAAGTAGCATTGTGGCTAGTTATATTAGCTTCCCAAGCTTAGTTTTCTTTTGAATACTTTATATGTGCTACAAAAAAAAACAATTCAGTTATCCATGAATAATCTGGAGCTGCAATTCCCAATAAACAACATTAAGTGAATTTGCAAAATCTGAACTGCACACAGACAGGTGTCTGTTAGTTGCAGTTTTCAATTTTTTTTTTTAACCTAACCTGTCATGATACATGCTAGATTAAAAAACATAATTGTATCTTGTTGGAAAACCTTGAGTCAAAGTGAGATATATTTGTGATTTAGGGATATCCCCAGAGACTGCTAGCTGCTCCAAAAGCTAAAGAAAGGCAAGATCCCATTTTACTCAAGAGCAGCCTCATTTCACTCAGAAGTGTGGCCTCTGCTGCTCATATAAATAATTAAGGCCGTTCATTAGGAAGGCTCATTATGTCGTATAGTTTTAGTAACAGCTTACAGTATGTCAATTTGCTCCTCCCCAGTTTCAGCATATAAGTAGATTCCACCTTTTTAAGCTACTTTTCATAATGCTTGTGGGAAAAAACATATTGAACATGTATTTTTGATTTTCTAACCAATATTAGCATTAAAGCTTATTTATTACAATGTGTTAAAAATGTCTTTGTAACCGTATTTTAACAATTGACTCAAAACGTTGGCTCATAAATTAAGTGTCCATAATGCTTTAGGGTGCTGTGAAATTAAAAGTAACCGCTTTAAACGCAGAGGTTGATTCACATTGTCATTGTGTCAACCTGAGAGCAGCTGAAAGCAGGATTAACAGACCTGCTGAAATTCTACCAATGTTGCGAGAGTGCATGCTTTGCATCCAAAACGAATGCTCTGTAAACAATACTTCTGTTAGGATTCGGTCTTGTGCGAGTGCTCTTCCCTTAGACGATCTTTGGGGGAGAGTTCTGGCAGGCTGGCGCACCTGCAGCGCATTCCAGCAATCGGCTGCAGGGCTCTTAAGAAGCAGTGGAGCTGTCATTCATCGCTCGATGGTCCCACTTGTTGGTCAAAGTCAAACCTCAAGTTCATGTCAGTCATATTCTGAGTCATCAAGTTAACCCTGTTTGTCATCTCTCAGATCTCGATCAGCTGTTTTGGATCAAGCCAAGAACCACCTCCAGTCCAGCTCGCACCCGCGACTGCTCGCTGCCCACCGGACGCCACTGCCTGCCGTTCGTTTCTCCTCTACCCTCTCTGAGCCTCTGCACCTCCTGGATCCTTTCCTCTCCCTCTGCCTCCCCCTCCATTGGAAAAACCAACCTGAGCCGGCCAGCCACTCCTGATTCCAGAGGGCTATCTGGAGACTACCACATTGAATATTACTTGTTAATAAATCATTGAAACAAGATCTTCCGGCCTTATGTGTGGACCTGCATGTGGGTAAAAAAGCTCAAATCCAACATGACAACTTCTGATTACACTGTTGTCTGTATGTGTGGAATTGTGACCATACCCTGGATCTGAATTCAGTTCAGATTTTTATGTATTGTCCATTTGGGGGAAATAGTTCAATATTTCATAGATTTTTTGCTTTCAAAGTCAAGTTTATTTGTATAGACTTCTATAGAATTTCATCAAAATAGCTGTTCAGAGTACTTTAGACACAAAAATGAAAACACCAAACAGTCACCAATTGAGAAGCCAGTGACAGACATTACATTTTGTCAAATGCCTTCATCCAAATGCTAAATTTTTATCAACGTATTGATCAAATATGTTGATCAATGTAGCAGTGATTATGGGTTGAAAGCAACTCTAAGCAGATTATTTTTTAACCTTGATTTAAAGGAACTCAGTGTTTCAGCTGTTTTGCAGTTTTCTGGAAGTTTGTTCCAGACAAGCAGTTAACATTACATCTTGTCATCAAGCAAATACACATCAAATATATTGATCATTGTTCCAGTTATTATGAATCAAAGGCGACTCTAAACAGGTGGGATTTTAGCCTTGATTTAGACAAAGTCAGTGTTTCAGCAGTTGTTCGGTTTTCTGGAAGTTTGTTCCATATATTGGAGCATAAAGATTGAATTCTACTTCTCCAAGTTTGCTTCTGGGGATGCAGAGTAGACTAAAAATTAAGTGTCTTTGCACTAACATGCCCATCAAAATCAGTTGTAAGGTGGAGTTTGCTTGCGCTCTGCGTACCCGACTGAAAGCAACCAGTCCAACCTTCACACTTCCGGGTTTTCACAGTTTCCTTCCTGTCTCGAGGCTCTTTCACGTCAAATTCAGCAACTGACAGAAGAAATGGGGAAAGATTTAATCATAGATGTTTTTATGCCACAACCAGCTAAAGGACACAGTGATGGAAGGTACATTGTGAACATCTCTTTCATTTCCAGTGATAAATTCTGCGGCTGAAAGCCCCCCAGGGTGACTCTTCCACCATTGGTTTCAGCCTGTTTTCATTACACCGGAGGTCGTCATCGCCTCTGTTCCCCTGAAAATGATCCTGTCATATCTATAATGTCTTGGACCATTTCAAACCTCACTGCAGAATGAAATCACAGCCTCTTCAGACACCTTACGCACTGTTCCCATTCATAGTGAGTAATCTGACATGAGCTTTATCAGCTTCCTAAGGGAACAGTTACCGCTCTTGGGCTCACAAACAAACAGGCCTGTGTGCGAATGTGCTAGATCGATATCTAGATTTACTGCTGTGTTAACGGAGAGGATTTGGAGTGAGCTTAATATCAGCAATGATGGATTCCTCTTTATCTGTTTATGGACCAGCAAGCAGAGTTAATGGCTTTGACACGTAGCTTTTAATTTCATAAGATTTCTGTGAATTCTGAATCCATCTATTAGTTCTGACACTGGGGTGTAAATGAAAGTGTATCACATCTGTCATCACCACTAAATCTAACTGATATTTACGATGTACAATGGAATGAATTGAATGGTATTTATTGTTAAGAATATCCAAATACTGGTACCGGTCTGAGTCATTTAGGATTGCGTAAAGAAGTCACAATTTAATGCTTTATTAAAGTCAGTGCACCTTTGTACAGGTCTTTGAAAAAGTATTCACTCCTTAATTTATTTCTTGGTTTGATTGGGAACCAAAGTCGAAAAGTTTGTTACATTTCCAGCTGGTGCGGTTTTCTTTCACACTGACCTGTGTTCCCCTCCTCACCTGTGGTGGCGCTGCATCAAGAACCACTGAAGGAAGCAACAAAAAAATCTCTGAAGAAGACAGTGAGCAGCAACTTTCTTCTTCATAAAATGCAAACATAAATGTCGTGGGGTCAGATTTTAGTGGTTGTAGGATTTCTCTTTAAACTTTGGCAAAATACCTGGAGCGGTTTCTTCCACTAGTGCTAAACTCCCGTGTTTGTTTTGGTTGTATTTACCCAGAATGCCCAGCGTTGCAGTCCATTTCCTGCTTTAGGAGCGATTTCCAGTCTGCCTGGTGATCTCATGCACTCGAACCACAGCAGTAGCTGTGTTGCCATTACAAATATGTGCAAGACGGACTGATATTCCGGTAAAGTCAAAAAGACACAATTTCACAATTCAGTTGTTTTCATTAAATAAGAAACCCAATTAAAATCAAGTGAATAAGTTTGTTCATGTGATAACTCATGTCGCTCCATCATCTTGCTACTACCTCCTGTCGTCTTTGTTTATTCCACCAGTAGTATCATCTGGCTGATGATCTCGTGACTTGTGTAATGCAAGTGTTTCCATTTCAGTTTTGCGAAAAATCACCTCATCCTAGCGCAACAACGATTTAGCAATTTTTTTTTAGCTTTTTCAAAATTGTCTTGTTTCCGTTAAGCAAATTTATTTTTGTAATTTGACCATGGAATTTGCGCAATTCCATCGCCAATGGAAACGCGGCCAGTGTTCACGTCAACCGAACCGAGACCTAGGTTTTTGAGCTGTACAGAGTTTGATTGCGCATTCACACCTCCAAAGCAAACCAGACTTTTCTGGGCAAATGGATTGGAGCTGGATTAAAGTGGACTAAACAGAGCTGGTGTGAATGCTCCCTTAGACTAACTAATTCACCAAACGGTCATAGTTTTGGACTGTGGGAAGGGAGGACCCAACCATGCACGGGTAGGACACTCAACTCAGAAACAACCCATGCCGGGATTCAAACCTGTAATCCTTTTGCTGCAAGGCAGCAGTGCTACCAACTGCACCACAGTGCATTTATCTGAATGTACACCACACTCTGCAGCTGTGGGAATTGTTGCAGCTCTGCCTGGGGGAGCAAATCAGTCAGAAATCACCTCTCTGAGGCCCACCAACTTAATTTGTTGTTCCTTTCATGCCAGAGCTGATTGATTCTAATCCCCTCTGCTGTTCAGGTAATTAATAAATCGCCATCTGACTTTTGTGGCTGTGATTCCTGTTATGGTACAAGACAGAACATATTCCCCTGTGAACCGTGGCAACGTCGGCTCACTGTGGTTGTTTCGTTTTATTACACACTCCTGTAGCAAAGCCGTCGTGAGTCACGGTTCCTCCGCTGTTGATTGAAAGCTGCTTCTCTGTAACGCTTTGCTGCTCTTCGGGCTATTCTGTCAACACTTTTTACAACTGGTTTTTAAACATACATGTGTAAATGGGAACAGGGCCAGACCTCTAGATGGTGAAATTATGTCACTAATGATCAAGTTCAAACACACAACCTGCTGCTGCAGTTAAGATTTATGCTGATAAATTTATGCTGTCTTTCATTCCAGACAGCATGGGAGTCTGTTGATGTGGAAACTGTCAGTTATGCAAAAACATCTGGCCTCCTCTATGGAAGAGTGGCAAGAAGAAGCCATTGTTGACAGAAGTTTGATTTGCAGGTTTTCCACAAGTCATGGTATTGTTGACTGCAATGTTGATCAGATGAGATTGAAATTATTCTTCAGAGCATATTCATGTATTAGAATGGTCCAGTTCAAGTTCTGATCTAAGTTTTAAACATGATTCTGTGGCAAGTCTTAAAAATTTCTCTTCACATCTTCATGTTCTATTATTTGGCTGGAGCCAGGGATTAGGATCGTCCAGATAAAACTTTTTCATTTCCGATACAATACCAATATTGCAGCTTCGAGTATTGGCTACCAGTTTTGACCCGATACGATATCGGCGCGAATCAGACGTGCTTTTATTACCTTTTTTGTACTCTGGAATGTTTAAGGATTGATCAGAGAACTGTAGTCATGTGATTCTTATTTTTTTATGTGTTATGAACTTTTATGCTTCACTGCTTTTTATTCTTTTTAATTTTGACACTTGATATGCTCCTTTTACATAAACACTTTATGTTTATCATTATTATTCTCTGTTAAGTTGAAGCTTAAGCGGCCCATATTGCACTGTAATATGGAATTGTATTAATATTGATTGTAGCTTGAGGCACTACAGATAAAAACTAACAAATGACTAAAGTAAAACCATTTAATACTTTTGGGTACATCTCAAACACCTGCTGCTGAAGCAGTATGAGCTGAGCAGACAGTCTAACAGGTTGTGTGTTCTTCCTGTGTGTGACAGGCTGCTTTTAGCCTGGGAGCTAACGATGTCACTGTGCGTCCCTGTTATGGGATGCACTTTGGCTCTCCTGGGAAAATCCCGGCTCCGCCTTAGGCTTCGTTCTTCCGCTACATCAAACGCGACACTCTGCGGCATGAGCAGCGCTTTCTATTGACTGCTAACAGAGCCTTGGAGTGGTTCTAAACCTTTCACCAGTTTGTTTTCACTGAGTGGGCCTGCTGCTTCTCATTATTATTAGGTCTATGGCTCTGTTGGTAACAACCAAACAGCTCTTCTGCTGCTAGTGCGATTTAAGAGCCAAAACACATGGAGCTGTAATTGAAACAGACAAGCTAATGAGCTGAAGGTTTGTTTTTTTTTACTTCTATTCAATAATTCAAGTGGATACACTCAGATGTTCACACACACACAGACACCATCCGCACGGCTTGGTGTTGTTTACTCAGTCCAATTGGTTGAAGCTTTTGAATGAGTCTGAACGCGCCGCCGTTTGTGCTGAGCCCAACACTTTGTGCCTCACAGGGCGGGCGGGACGGGTGACTGGGAGAGGGGCAGAGAGGGGGTCTGTAGTCGACTGCCTCACATTCTACACAGGGCTGGGAAAAGTCATGGTCCAAGGCCTGTCAGGGTGGAGAGATTGATAAGAGGTTCTAATTGTTGAGGGTACAAATATAGCAGGATGCCTTCAGTGTTTACATTGCCTCAGGGGTTTGCTAATTTCATCTCCTTTTTCTCTGTGTCTCCTTATTTGTGTCTCTTCAGTCATAACCAAAGGAGCACATCGTTCTGTCATCCTGTAACCGGACAGATTTCCTCAGAGAACGTGGACTTCCTCCTGCAGGAACAGTAAGTGAAGAGATGTTACTTTTCTGCACCTTGAACCAGGCGAGCGCAATATGGACTTAAAAAGTCTTAATTTGTGTATCTAAATATAAGGCCTGAAAATGTCCTAAATGTATTTCTTTTTTTAAACTAACTCAGCCTTTAATATGTCAATCACAGGTCTTAAATTTACTCTTGGCACAACTACTTAATTGTATATTCTATGCATTTTTTTTTTTCACAAGACTTTTTTAGCAAAAAAAGTCTTGTCTTTTTGCATCAGTGGAAATTTATTGCCAGTTGGCTGGACAAAGTTCATATGTTTCTTTGAAGATATAAGTCTTAAATTCAGTTCATGATGGTCTTTAAAATGTCTTAAAAAGTCTTTAATTTATGCATGAACTCTCCTTAGAGTTTTATTGTGATATTTTGTTCTACTATTTATGATGATGAAAATAATTTGAAATGATCCACTGCGTCTTTAAGTAGCTGTTTAGCTTTGTAACTTTATTGATAGTACAATAGTAAAAACAACATTTCCGACAGTCATTTTTTTAAAACATCATTATTTGAAATTTATAGCTACAATGATAAATCAGGATTCTTATCATTATAAGAAATGTTCATGATAAATGATAAAATACCTTGTCCGTACCTTGGACCATAGAAATAACCTTGTAGAAGCAGCTTGTTACCGTCAATGTGTGTTGCTTTCTACACCTGCTCTCATCTATATGGGTTGAACATCAACTTATCTTTAACTTATAACAAAACAGCTACACTAAATTATGAGATATGATAAAGGAGATCCCAGAAATCATATTTTTTGGCTTGCTTCCCTCAGTTTTTCCACAGTTCAACTTGCAGACTCTTTGACTAAACTTAAAACCAAGTTCCTGTTCAGGAGGCGGCCTGAATTTAGTTGGATATGCTTTCCCCACATGTATCTACTGTGTGAGAAAGTTCTGTACCGTTTGAAGTTAGGCTGCTTTTCTTTCATTCCTCGGTTTCTTGTGTGAAAAAGAAAATGTTCATGTTTTTCTCAAGGACATGCAATGATGTTAGGAGTGTTCTTACCGTCTGCTGATGCCTCAGCAGGAACAAGGAAAACATCACTTCCCTCTAGTTTAGACCAGGGAGAGGAGAATTACACCAGAGCGTACTTTTAGTTTGATCTGTTTTTCCCCTTTTGGAAAACTTACCAAAATATGAAAGTTCTATTTTCTCTCTCAATGTTCAAACCAAAAACTGAGCTCACCTTCCCCTTATATCTGAAGCTAATGGAGTTTGGGAATACCTATATGTAACACGGGGGAAAGAACCCGGATTGGGACAGAGGGTGCGGCTCTAAAGCCAACTGGTAGCCCTCAAATACTAAAGTGGTCCAGGGTTTCCCAATTAAAAATACTCAAGTAAGTCTGGCTTAAAATGATGAAACAGAAATAGTATACAAAAATATATTTTATTTATTCATGCTTGTACAATATTAAAAATATACTTTATTATTTTAATTTAAAACCTGATGAAGCACAGAAAACCCAGGACAGAAGCAATCTGAGACTTATACACAAAATAACTGCAAACCAAGTTAATAACCATGCAAATTAATAAGACAAAAACACACAAAAAAAAACAAATCTCAAGTTGCGCCAGCCCAGTCCTATGACTCGGTGCTCAATCAGCTGATTTATAAAGGAAAACTATTGTTCCGGTTCTGTGGTGTCTGTGCTACAACTCCAGCTCTTTAAGAACCTATTAGCTACTTAATGAGAGCATCTAAAAATGTGCACTTAGGTGAGAGCATAAAATACAACAGCGGCAAT
>CAEFZX010003656.1:0-46447 GCA_903066825.1 Alfaro cultratus
TTTTTTTTTTTTTCCCCACCAGGGGGCTTTTTTGTGGGCTCTAGTGTCCCTTATTTTGACAGTAGGCTGACAGGAATGGGGGGAAGACATGCGGCAAATGCCGCCGGGTCCGGGAGTCGAGCCCGCAACGGCCGCATCGAGGACTCAAGGCCTCCAAATGTGGGTCGCACTATCCCCTACGCCACCACGGCACGCCCGGATTTATATATTTTACCGGAGTTTTGAAAGTTTGCAGTTGACATCCTGCAGGCTGCCAGCGAGCAGCTGCACTCCAGAGTCGTTCAGATTATTTCCACTTAGGTCCAGCTCTTCCAGTCCTCCAGACTTCATGGTAAGAACTGAAGAAACATAACTGCAGCACCTGTCAGTGAGGTTACTCTCACTTAACCTGAGTTGAGCAAGAAAATTATGGTAAGCATTTTGAAAAAAATAAAATAAAAATCCTGTACACCAAGTACATGAGTTAGATTTACTTACAAAGCTATCTTTGCTACTTTAAGCACCGGTAGCAGCCGCTCTAGAACTGTTTCAGATCCATAGTACTTTCTCAGATCGAAGACAGACAAGTCTTCATTGGAAACAAGCAGCACGAAAGCCAGAGCTGACCAATGGACTGGTAAAATTTTGCTGACATCCCCTGAATTGTAATACTTTTGGACTTGTTCCACAAGAGATTGATCTCCTAACTCATTTAAGCAATGGAATAGATTAATATCCTTGTTGGTATATGAAGTCTTCTGGATTTTACGGTGAATGTAGTCGATTGTCTCCTCACGGCTCTGTGGAAGTTTGTCCTTATCTCCAAATATTTTCTGAAGAAGCCCCTGATTTTTGTCTTGAGAGAGACCCACCAGGAACCGTAAGAACAAGTCCCATCGTCCCTGATCACTTTTCAAAGCCATGTCCACAGCACTTATGTGTAGAAAGATAATGGGACTTTCTCCTCCCTCGGACACCACTATCACAGCTTTTGGGTTGAGAAGATTTTTTCGCCGATCTACGAAGGTCTTGTGTACATACAGAGCTGCAAGGAACTCCTGAACGCTTAAATGTATAAAAGAGTAAACTTCCTTTTTGTGAAGACCAGATTCTTTTCTTATGATCTGTGTACAAACACCCGAGTAAACAGCAGCTTGTTTCAGATCGATGTTGCATTCCTTCAAATCTTCTTCAATAAAGATTATGTTGCCATTTTGTAGCTGCTCAAATGCCAGTTTTCCCAATTTCATGATCATATCTCTATCAGTATCACCTCCATGGTAATCTTTTTTATTTTTCAGCTCTGTCTGTTTGATCAGAAAATGCATGTACATTTCTGTTAGAGTTTTTGGGAGCTCAGCTTGATCCTCATTCATGAGGAGGCTTTGAAGTGCTGTGGCTGAAATCCAGCAAAACATCGGAATGTGGCACATTATGTAGAGACTTCTCAAAGGTTTTGACAAAAGATGATCCAAGACCTTTTGAGCAATAGTCTTGTCACTGATTTTCTTTTGAAAGTATTCCTCCTTTTGCTCATCGTTAAAACCTCGTACCTCTGTCACTCTGTTGATGTGCTTTAGAGGAATCTTACTGGCTGCAGCCGGTCGAGTTGTGATCCAAACTGAAGCTTTGGGCAGCAGTGTGCCTTCGAATAAGTTTGTAAGTAATATATCTACTGTTGTTTTTCTTGTAGCACTGCGACACATCTTGTTTTTGTCAAAGTTCAGAGGAAATTTGCTTTCATCCAGGCCATCAAAAATGAATAAAAGTTTAGAGTTTTTGTAATCTGAAACATCCAAACACTCCACCTCTTCAAAATAGTGACATATTAACTCAATGAGAGTGAACTCTTCTTTGATTAAGTTTAGATCTCTAAATGTAAAGGGAAACACAAACGTGAAGGCCTGGTTGGCTTCTCCATCTGCCCAATCCCGAGTGAATTTCTGCACAGCCACTGTTTTTCCAATACCTGCAATTCCCTTTGTCAAAACTCTCCGTGGTGGCTCTTCTTCATTTGGTAAAGCACTGAAAATGTCATTGAGATCTATTTTTCTTTCTTCATTTGTAGACCTTGTACACTCCAGTTCAATAATCTCATGTTCCCTGTTGACTTCACCACTGCCTCCCTCTGTGATGTAAAGCTCCGTATAGATTTTATTTAAAGACGTTGACGATGTTTCTTCTTCTGTTCCTTGAGACAGAGTCATTGTCCTTGACTGAAGGTAGGATTTTAGTTCATCTTGGCAATTTTGGATGTTCTCTGAAAGATTAAAACCAAAAATTGAAAGTTCATACACCATAATTATACAGGTCTGGAAAAAAGTAAGACACCACTGCACTCAACCCCATCGAAAACCTCCTGGTTATTCCACCAAATAACAATTTCCGAACTCTTCCTGAGATAAAACATTAGTAACGTTGTTTTCTTTGCATTATTTGAGGTCTGAGCACTTAGTTTTTTATCGTTATTTTGACCATTTCTCATTTTCTGCAGATAAATACTAAATTTTTACTTGGAATTTCAGAGACATGTTGTCAGTAGCACATATAATAAAAGAACAATGTTAATTTTCCTCAAACATATACCTATAAAAACTAAAATCAGAGATAATTTTAAGTGGTCTCTTAATTTTTTTCCATCTGTACATATTCATGTTGGGTTTCATTGGCTTGTGAAAGGGGTCAATTTTATTGTGTTATTTCTTTTATTTCTTTTTCATCTTCTGTTCGTGTCATGTTTTAGTGTAATATAAATAGCGCAAGCTATTAAGTAACACATTGTATAAGCCACAGAGATGAACAGCTCTATACATCTTACCTTTGAGTTTGGGAGCGACACCCGTAACTTGGTCTGTTGTGACTGGAGCTGAAACAGAAAGGAGCTGAAAACTTTAGGTCATTTTTAATCTGGTTTGAAGAAAATTCACAATTCTGAATTAGATTAATCTAAACTACACCATAAATCAGACATGTTTTAAAATTCATTTCAAATTATTACCAGGTGTGAAGTTTGCGTTGACAATAATATTGCCATTGCTTATGTTCACATTTTTAAAACTGGGTGTGAGGATGGCGCTTCCGTTCTTGGCGGTGAAAATGTTGCTTTCTGTTGCAGCTTGATCTAAAACAGAACAGACAACTTAGTTACATTTGTCCAACATTTAAAATATAATCATAGCAATCATCAACAAATAAATCTTTGTTAAAATCTTACACTAATCTGGACCTCAAAAAATATATAAAAACTCATTTGCCTTTCAGCAAAAGTAAAAGCGACACTAATCAGTTCTGTAGAATAAAAAATGTAAATAAAAATATTTGTGCCTGTTTTTTTTTATTGTAAATATTTTTGCTTAACCTCAGAGGTGAGTAAATCCGCAAGGGTAAGACAGGAACCTAATTTTAAAAATTAAAACTTAGAAGCCATGAACAAAAAAGCCTTACTTGACAAAACATTACTTTATTTACTAAGAAGACAGCCTGGGCCTATGTCAGCTAAATTATCTACAAAACATAGGACTGAATTTATACAGACTTGAAATTTATGACATACTGACATGCTGTTATGCCATAAAGCTGCTGTCTCACCGTTTCCTTTTTGGAATATTTGCTAGTGTTTTAAAAAGCACATTATGTGGCTGTAAACAGAAAGAAATTAATTGGATCATGTGGAATATAACTAAATATGACTACAGCTGAAATTGAAGACTAGTTTAGCTATTATTTTCTTATACTCGGTGGTGCCTTGACTTGGTCATTCTGATCTAAATGACTAATTTTGTTGATAATTGCCTGAGGCAACATGCGTCAAACTCAAGGCCCGGGGGCCAAATTTTTATGTAGCTTTTTATGTAGCCTTCTAGATTCCAAATTAGATCAATGAGTCCTTCCAGTTTTTCACAAATCTACAAACTTTACTCAGAAAATTCACACAAAATCAGCAGATCCCCACATTTATATGATTTTACTGTCACTTTTTTTCCAAAATTGGCCAAAATCTATGACACATCACGATGCAAATATCATAAAAATTCCTTCCAAATACTTCTAAATTAGCACCACAAAAACTATGATTTTGATTGAACGTAAAGGCACTTAAAAATAGTTGTTCATAGATAAATAAACCGACTGCTGCACACTTTTGTTTAACTACCACCTTACCCACACAAACAGAAACAGGTTCTCACTTGATTTGACTGTCTAGACAGAGGATGTGAGCTGCTATTGAATAATAATGTTCTCATTTCTGTCTTTGCCAACCTTTGTTAAAATGTAACTAAATGGCATTCTGGACTAATCTGGTCCAGTTGCCAGCTTTTGTTTTGATAATTTCTTTCTGCTCTAGATACATTTAGAACCGGAGAAAAGATTAGAATCATTTACTATGCTTGTTATTTCTTCCCAAAGTCAAACCAAGCCTTGTAAATACATAAGTGATTCACTGTAAAATGAAGCTTTGATCTTACCTTGTTGCGATGTTGCCACATTGACAGTCTGACTAGTTTCAAACCGGTTTTCCATAGTCACACTATTTTAAACTACAACAAGCAAACTAAGTGACTGAGACATTACATTTACTCTCTTCCTGTATGTCCATCCTGACATATTTACTTCAATCTGTCTGTTGATGTTAAATAATAAAAACGCTCTCCTCAAAGCAACACTGGGTTTAAACTTCCTGTTAACTGACAAAAAAAGGAAACCTAAGAGTTTGCAGCTGCCAGTTTCATTTGAATTTGGTCACGTGAGGCAAACATTGTGCTTTGTGCACGCTATGAATCACCAGAAAAACATCCTTGTGTGCTTATATCATAAACCTCCAAGGACGCAAACACACAATAAATGCAGTGAATAACTTAGAAAATGGTGCTTCAAATTGCATTTGGGTATAGTTTTCTTTTAATAAGATATAAAATACTACAATTGTAGAAGAGAAATGTGTGGGAGTGGTTTTTGATGCAATCTATAAAGAAGTGCAAGGATTAAAATAGCAATAAAAATCCTCTCTCAGGTCTATGTGTAGGGAGTTTGTGTAACCTGTATGTTTGCAATATCTTTGAATTGTGTGCACTTAACCTTAAACTGACTCTGTCAGAAAATGCAGTGTAAGGTGGTGAGGCAGATGCAGCAGACCAAATGAAAAGAAGATGATTTAATGATGAAGATTACCAAAAACACAATCCAAAAACCAGGCAGCACAGCTGAGCAGAAGCTAAGGCTCAACACTGGTAGCAACAGGTTATATGAATGGACAGCATGGAAGAACAGACAGACTGGGATCACAAGTTCGACTAAACGAGACGTATACAGCCAGGACCCAACGAAAACGCAGAAACACAGGTGACATTAAATACACAGGAGGTAATCAGGGAACGAGACACACCTGGGAACAAACAAGGGGAAGACAGGACAACATGGACACTCAGAAAACAAAACCTTCTGTTAAACTTTAAAATATATTGTTAAATATAAAAAAGATTGTTAGTTACAATTTGAGCAAAGACAAATATGAGGACGGACTAGAAATGCTGGGATGTCATAAAAATTTGACTAATTGTGAATTTTTGTGTTTCTTTTTCTGTCAGTTTCCTGTAAGAGTGAATGAGTGCTTGTGTGCTTCCAGTTTTAATGTCTTTAAGACCAAAGTGTAGAAACTGATCAATTAAAATCCCTTAATTTTGTAAAAGAATGTGGTGTTTGACATTACTTTTAAGATCCTAGATTTTTTTGTGTTAGGGATAGCAATTTTCTTTTGACTTTTCATGAAAAGAGAGAGATTTGTTACTTTGAAAAGGTATAAGAGTAGTTTCATGGCCAGCTTATCAGATTATTGTCTTTGTTATGTGTCAAACAGTTCAATTCTTCTGTATTATGTAATTGTCTTATTCCTTAGATTAATACGAATTTAAAACTATTGTATACTATATATAGCCCTCTTTTAAATTAACAAGGAAACCTTTGCAGTTCTCTGGTTAACCACAAGGAGGCAGCATTAATAAGGTAATAAACATTTTTCTAACAGCTAATCTTAATAAGGGGGTATGTTTACATAGTTTATAAATTAAGTGTAAATAAATCTGGTAATTTTTACTTGTTGATGCAAAGCAGACATGACACAGCACTTACTCTCAGTCTAAGGTCACAGGTCTCTGCTGCCTTTCAATGTGTCTTGGCTGCCTTATTAATTATTACACAGAAAAATTATCATCTATCATTAAGTTCACTGCAAAATGTCTTTTGTTGCTGTTCTTAAACATGTCTGCTTGATTCATTTAAAAAACATCACATTCTCTAGTGACAGGAAAAGCTGTAATTGCTAATACAAAATCTAAGGACCGTAACTACACTGCCATATTCTATTCTAACAATATTATCTTGAAAGTCACTATTGGGCATTAAACTTTTATCAATGATTTGATAAACGACTCCTCACCCCCGTCCTTTCTGCTGCACTATGGCAAGTTCCTCACATTGGACCCTGCCATGAATGTTCAGGTTAGTTAGCATAGCCACCGATGACTGCAGATAGTGTTTCTGTAATGGTATGTTGTTTTTCCACCATTAGCACATTGAGCAGCATGTGCACAAGGTCGATTGACAGTGCTAAGACCCTCCTCCTGGCTCTGACTTCTTGTGGTTGAAGTGGTTTTCTGCAGATTGCTGCACTGGGAGGAGCCAGAAGAGCTTCATCTTTTTCCAGATTATCTGTCTCATAATATAATGTCACAATGCAGGAACAGTTTTAACAAATATGTAGAAAAGTATTTTTGTAAAGTTACATACTGCAGCATTAAGGATTATTCCTGTACAATTTGGACATGCTTTGGTTGGGAAATAATGTCCAATGTCTGGTGCTCAAATGTTCTACTGAAGCAAATGATGCACAGTAACTTGATTAGTTTTACTTGTTGGTGTGATGCAAACTGAGGACAAAAAAATTAGAAATCTCTTGCAGCCAACCCAAAAGTTTTCACCCAGAGGAAAGCTCACCTTCGAAATAAAACTGAACTGTCTTCACCTTGATAAGGTTTTGAAACCACAATTTTAAAGCTAACTAACCAAATATGCAGCTTTTCCTTTTATTAAACATTGAAATCATGGTTTTACTCTTTTAAACAAGTAACGTCTTCAACTTTCAGTACCCTGGAAGGGTTGTGTTTCACCACAATTATCAGATTATGTAACAGATATAGTACATCAGTTACAGTCTTTTTGACAATACAAAGTTTTTTTTAACAACAAAATACATCAGCTGAATTCTCCATGTATCACTGACCTTTGGTGATTATCAGGACGCCAGCAGTCGACCAAACGAAAACATTTTTATTTATGCTCTCCTTGCGGGGGAGAACTGATGCATCAAGCGGCGTGCAATCAATCGTCAAAGACAAAAACAATACACTTTTTTTCATAATCAGTCTCTGCCCTTGAAATGTTCCTTCCTATAAAATTGTCACACTTCCTGCCCTGTGTGTTTGTGTTTGTATGCTTTGTAAGTATTACCAAGCGCACTCCATTTGACAGCCTGAAATTGATTTGAATAAAAAGGCCAGAGAAAATAAGGAGGTGTCTGTTCTATACGGTGACAAAAAAAAAAAGGGGGCCAGAAAAGCACGGGCAAGGAGAGAGGGCAGTCTGTGCCTGCTTTGCATGCACGGAGGGCTTCTTCGGGAGAAGGAGTTGACAGGGCGCCGCAGTGCTGCCTCCAGCTCTCAGACAACAGCTGCTCAGAATGAGGAGACGTCCTGAGGGTGCTGCGACATGTCTCCCTCTTTTTCCATCTCTCTTTTCACCTGTCTGCTTCTTCTTATTCTCAGCAAACAGATTCATGCGAGACACATGCGCTACATGTTGCCTCCACTACTTTTTAACAAACAACTCCTTTTCAGGGAAGCACGCATCCATTCGTGAGGTTCCTAAGGAATTGGCAGGCTGCTGGCGTTCGAATAAACAAACAAAAATAAGCCAGGTTTGTCTGAATTTTGATAGGATCTGTGATTTGCTCTGCCTACTTGAAAAGGTGTTTATGAGGATTAATTATCAGCCCTGTAATTAAAATGAAAAACTCCTCTTCAGCTGAGATGTTCAGCTTGTCAAGCTTTTTTACGAGCAGCAAAAACTCATTATCTTATTTATATTTGTCTCATTTGATTATTCACAAACTTTGTTTTAATTTGTTGACCATTTTCCTTTCGCGAACAGCTACATTTCTGTTTTCTACTCACTCTGCAGTTATTTCCCTACAAACACAGATGTATATCTCAGAACAACAACATTGTGGTATCTTGGCATGGGCTATAAATCATGCCCCCCTTCAAGGCCTTTGTGAATAATTTTACATCATAGAAAAAAATAAACAAAAACAGAAACATAAAAATGTGTTGTAATAAAACACAGTATGACTTACCAAGTTGTGCACACATTCAGCCATAAAGGCCTGCATCTCCAAAAGGAGGTATGGATTTTTAAAATAACTTTAACTGTTTAATAAACACAATTAAAAAAACAATCCGCTGGTTGAATTGCTGAACCTTCTGAGAACACACAAAATAATTTCACATTCAAATAAAAAATGAATAGACATTTTGCAACAATTAGGATTTTAATCCCTAAAAATAAACATTTTTGCCAGCACCAACTCCCAGCCTTTGTTTGAGCTACTAAAATCTACGACATGCAGGAAAATAGCATGCTACTGTTAACCGTATAACAATTAGCAACTTTGCAGAATTAGATGATTTCTCAGCTTGAACTACTTGCTTATATAAGCTTCTTAAAAAACAGACTTTGACTAGACCAATCCATTTATTCTCTTACTGTTGATGAATGAATATTGGCTTTTGAATTTTAACCTTTTGTTCCTCACTTCCAAGTACGTCAGAATGCTCATTTACTACACTTACTCCTTCACATGCAAATTGTATAAAATATTGGTTATGATAGATAAACTGTATTTAACTTCACCACTTCATTAGCATGACATTATACCATGTGAAATACATGTGGGTACAGGTTTGCTCCAGAACAAAAATTTAAAAGGTTTTTTAATTACAAATGCATGCAAGTAACGTCTTCAGTTTTTCTGAAAATGTTTTTTTCTTTTGCTTTTGCACTCAGGCCCTTGAAAGAGTGGAAAGATGGAGCTTTTCTATAGTTTTGCCCTTGCTTTGTCAATAAAGGGCATACTCTGATCTCCAGACAGAAAGAAATCAATTTCAGAGAAGACAGACATGTGAAGAAATGTTATAGTGAGTGCACGGATAGTCTGTTTGTTGGAGAAATGTAAACATTAATGATGAGCTAAGATTTTTTTCTTTAGATAGATGGAGAAGTAGCTTAACTGAATTAACAAACTTAGAAGTTCAATTTCCCATTTAATAAAAAAGTAGTTTCTTCCTTAATGTGGAAGAACCTTCTATTCTCCTAGGCTGTATTAGGGATGCAGGCCTCTGTGTTTCCGGTTGGTCACACCTGAGGGAGCCTTTTAACACAATCTGGCTTTACATTAGTTGCCCAATTCTGACTTTGGCACCTCACAATTTAAAGGAGCTTTGTTTCAGTGCTAAAGGCTTTGCAGCATCATGGCAATCTTTTAACATATCAAAAGGTGCAGCCATCCAGTAGTGAAAACTTAATATGAATCTTTTAAATGTTTTGTATGAAGATCATTTAAAGTTGATGAGGTGAAGATCAACAAATTATTTTACATTTACAAATACAATTTAAACTTCACACATAGATGAAACTCATTGTCTAAAAATGTGTCAGGAATTATAGTTCATTTTAAAGGTAACACATATTATAGCAGAACATAATCTGTTTTGAATGCATCTCCATAAAAAGCTAAGCACTTGCTGTTCTACTTCACTTGACTATTAATGTGCAGCATATACACACTACCAATTTGCTTTATTGCTGATGTAAATGGATGTGAATTACATCAGTTTGTGCAGCTCTCTATAGACATCAATGCCTGTTTTTAAAAGGATGATAAAATATAAAAACAGTAAATGCCAATGCATGTACATATATCAGATACTGCAACATGAAAACTGACAGGTTAAAGCAATTGAGATAAAAAGCATTGCTCATCGTCCAACAACTCTGCTGAAAAGCTTCCACCCAGATATCCACTTATACATTATTTTGATGCCTGCCACCCTCCAAACATTACTCCAATAATACTCTCAATAGATTCCACCCTTATACTACATTACATCTCTTGAACTGAGAAAAAAAAAACAAAAACAAAACCTTGGGAATGGCTCAGTGAAGATGAGAGAGCATCAGGTGTGCCACATTCCAATCTTATGGGATCTGTGGGAGGTAAGCCTAATCCACAGAGACTCCGGCCCACAATCCTCAGTCCCTCTGGGCTTTATTACTAACATGCAGGTTCCAGACATGTCAGAACACCTCTGAGATGTGATTCATCCATGCCCTTTTCCACAAAGAAAATACAGAAGCCATTCAATATAGGTGCCAAGATATATTTTCACCCTGTATGAATGGATTTGTCATATGTGCCAATAATATTTAATGTAACCCTTCTTCAGTATGCACAAGTATCCCTAAAAAGATTTAAAACTGACACATTTTTAATCAAGTTATGCTCTTAAGAGGCTGCAGGTGTGAAATTGTTGAAAACCATAATCTGGTACAACACCTCAAATGGTAACATTTATGTTTAAGATGTACATTGTGCTTTTTTAAATAGTCTTTACAGGATTGCCTACTGTATTCCCAGTGGAGATAAAACCTCAAAAGTTTAATAGGATCCCTTATTGCTTATTCCACATTTAACTGAAATGAAATTTCATTTATCTACACTTATAATCTGGGCTCATGGAAAGTAATTTTAAAATAGTCTGACATTCGTTGGCTTTTCTTCACCCATTCCTGAGAGCCTTAATTGTGTATTAGATCGTTGTCCTTAGAAGTTCAAAGACCAGAGGCAGAGCTTTCCCAATATATTTTACTCCAGGATATCTTGGCCATCTTGAGACTTTGTTGTACCCTTCACAGATTCAAGGTTCCTCAATCAGAATAGGAATGTTCTTTTCTTTTTAAACTTCATTGTCACATTGTTTGATGAGTTCAGGTCCCAAATGCAGCCAGGCTTAAAACAAGCGATTCTAAAATCTTAAAGAGGAAATTATGAAGAAGGTAAACAATTTGTAAGGAACATAAAGGAGCATCAGAGATCAGATATTGCAACAGAGAACTAATGTGCCAACAAAGAACAAAGTAAACCGCAAGGGATGCTGGGGAGTCTGTTAGCGAACAAAAAGCAGGTGGTTGATTGTTAACAGGCTGCAGCTCAGGGGAAAAACAAGCAGCTGAAGTCTACAAAACATGAGCTTCACATTCTGAAATGAGTGAAGATGTTCATGATATTGTAATTTTTTGAGCTGTACTACAACCTTCTTTCTCTGTTTTATGTTCTTTGTGCTTTAGACAACAATACCAAACCACAGAGTAGCATGTTTGTCAACTTTAAATAGATTGGTTGAACGGCTGAAGATCAAAGGTATCTATTAGTGTTTGGTTTATTGATTTGTTTCGACTTCGTATGTGTGACACAGGTTCCAATTTAAGTCAATTTACCTTTTGCATTGAATAAAACCTGATTTCATGGGAGCAGTTTGACTTGTTTCACAGTATTTATTTATTTTTTTGATAATTTCATCACTAAAGAATCATTTAATAACAATTTCTTACCAATACACAACTGGGAAAGGTCATAAGTCAATACAAACAGGATTTCTGTTGAACTTTGGCATCTATTCTGCAGATGAATCACCTTGATAGATGCCATACTCTTCCTAAATGTTTTCCTGTTGAAGGTCATGTTGCCACTTATTGTTAAGCAGGGAGCTTAACTCCAGTGTGCCAAAGTAATTCTCAGAGCTTTAACCTTTGTACAGTCCTATTTGCCTGTATACATTCCACGTGCAGGGAATAAATACTTATTACCTTATAAAGTTCACTAAGAGGCACATAATAAGAAGAGCTTCCAGAGCAATAGAGCAAAGAATAGTTTTACAAAAAGGTCATACTAGATTTCACTTTGACCTCACCTGTTATTCACCTTTATGACATAAAATGTTTATGATCTTTAAAGTGTACATCAGCTGGTTTATTTAGAAGTAAATTCTGTGCTATTCAAACTGAAAAATCCTACGTACAGACTGTGTGGTTTTATCAGAACAATCCAATGAAATTTCAAAAGCCCAAAAAAAAAAGTCTTCTGAAAGTTCACTATTTCTCTCTCTGCGTGTGTACAGTACGTGATATGCATATGTTTTGATATCAAAAGCAAGGACAGCTGCTGAAATCTGAAAAGAGAGAATACTGAGTACATGTGGGGCGTCACAGAGGTGGTGGATGGTATACTGCTGATGAATATGTGATGATTGGATTGAGCAGGAACTTGTGATTATAAATTAGAGTCGTCCCATCTGGACGCCGTTCCGCCCCTTCTGTCATCAGTTCAGCACTAATTCTGAGCTGACAATGTTATTTGGAGGTGCAACAAATATTTTTCTAGGGTAAAACCTTTAGATTTAACAGGACGTGTCTCATCATCAGTGTCAACACAGCTCACCTTGCTGGTCTTTTATTTTCATTGCGTTTCAGCAGGTTTGAAACTCATTTTATATCAGAGAAAGAATGAGGAGCCCACATGTGGATTTACTTCTAATCTGGTCAGAAATTTTGTACAAGAAAGACTTGAACAGTTAAGACTGAAATGTTTCATGAGCAGAATCAAATGTAAAATTATTTTAATTGAAAAATTAGGTTTTTGATGGAAAATTAACAATGTGCACAAAGTTCATTTTTCTCAAATGACATGAGAAAGGTGTTACTAATTCAGTAAGTAATTCACTGTAAAAATAGTATTTTTAAAAATCCTATAAAATATTTGAATTTAGAGGTCCTTTGAGATGACAAAGATCTGTTTTGGAGTTAACTTCAGTTCAGCCAGCAGTAAGTTTGGATTCTCAAAACCAAAATCCTTCTGTCCACTTAAGGTAAGATACTCACTTTTAATATAAAAACCCACTTTAAACAATCTAAGCTATTCCTACAGAGTTGAAAAACTTAATCACAATTTCTAAATCCTGTTTCTCCTTAACCTTTAAATAAAACTCCTCGATTCAGCCATTTTAAAGACGTTTTTATTTATTTATTGTGAGACTAACTATAGATTTATTGTACCCAGGATGTTTTCCCTTCCATATTCCAGCATTTTTCCTTCCTCCTCTCTTTTCTTTCCTTCATTCGGTGGGCGTGACGGATCTGCTGCGGTGCCTACACCTCACCTTCATCTGCTCCTCAAGCTGTCAGATTCTTCCTCTGGTTGCTGTAAAACTTACTATCCAATTTTGCTTATGTTGCTGTTTGCGATTTACTGCTGAAATCTGTTATTTACATGCACAGAATAAAAAGACACTTTTTTCCCCCTCATTATCTGAAATCAAGTCAGGTCAAACTTCTCTTGCTTTTGGTTAGTTAGAATTACCAAAATTATTATGTATTTGCCAGAAAACTTAACAAGAACATTTTCAGAGATTTTTCTTGGTTAATATCAGGGATAAGCAAACTCTAAAGGTTTGTCCTTTACAGTTATACAATTTAAAAGACAAAAATATCTATGATATTAAGCAAATGTATGTACATTTCTAAATTCAAAGACAGCTACAAAAAAAAAAAAAAGCAACCCTCTGAAATTTTCTATTTGGCAAATAGAGAAGATCATCTGATTTAACTTTAAACAGTGAGACAAAATATTACTTGTCTTTTTATTTGGTGCATGTAAATATTTGTTTTCAATTATGGATTTGTGCTTTCAAGTCCAACCTTGAGTCTCCTCCACGCACCATCAGTATCCTTTCATGAAACTCCAAACAAACACACCCAGGGATCACCTGGACTCCTGGTTCTCTTCCCCAGATGTCTGACCCCTGAACCTAGCCTTAGGTCAGCCTGCCTGCAGTCCTCATCTCCACCTGCCTGAGCTCCAACACAATTCCTGGACAATGAATTTAAACAAAGAGACACAGCTTCACTTTTCTACAATCTGCATCTACTGCATCTTGCTCCTACTATTAGACATAGAGAAACAACAAAAAACAAGCTCCTTAAGACCTTGAAAGAAGAAATTGTAATTTTTGTGTTCAAAAACTTAATTTAGATTTTGATTTAAATAGCTTTTCATTGACTGTCTGCCTTTGGGTCCAGGAAAGACCAAAAGCAGAATTGGGTTGGCACTCTACTAACATGATGAGTTTGTAGAGTTTTGCCAAATTTTGCCTGAAGTATGCTGTTTCCACCACTGCAGCATATTTTAATGGCCAAAACAAAAGTTTTAGGTAATTGCTGCAGTTTTAGGTGGGTTTTTAGAGTAGGAATGGCCAATATTGATGATTTCTTTTCACTAAGTGGACTCTCTTAGAGTGCCTCAGTGATCCGATTGATTACCACTCACTAATTACATCGATCGTAGCTTCCAGTCACCAGGAAAGTCTAGTTTTAAGAGCCTTATTTCTTTTAGGCAATGCAGAAAAGAGGATTTTCTACATTGATCGGTGTTATAACGATCACGATCATGGACCTTTAAACTCGAGAAGATGGGTCGTCTGTCATAACAATAATTTACTTTGTTGTATAGTTTCAGGTTTTACAATCTAATTTGAAGAGCTATCTGAACATCCTAGAATTTTTTTCTTGGCAGAATTGTGAAATGAAAAATTGAATGTAATGGATAAAAATAAAAGCTGTGACAATGTTGCAAAAACATTAAGACAGAACCAAGCTAATCATAAATCATCCCTGCTATTTTTAGTACTTTTTTTTGTGAAATAAATGTGACTCAGTGTACTGTTTGTCTTCTCCCTGCGCCATTCCAGCTTGTGACACCTCCTCAAGGCAGTTTCTGAGAGCTTCAAAAGCGCTTGGCCATCAGGGGAGTTTCAGTTTGTTTCATCCTTTCTTGTCTTCCTGTTGCGCAGTTTCCAGTCGCACAGGGAACAGGAATTATTTCACAGAAAGGGCGGCTTTGCAGTTTAGATGGACAAGGGTTGATCCGGAGACGTAGTCCAAAGGAAACAAAATGGATTTCGAATCCAGCTATGTCTCTGCAAAATGTCAGAGGATTTCTGACAGGAGCTGGTCCAAGAGGTTTTCCCTCTCTGACTGTAATTCAGACTGTATGCGAGAGCCTCTGATAAATCCCAGCCCTCTCTAATGAAACTGTACAGAACAGATGCTGCACACCTTAATGAAATTCTCAGACTAGCTTCAGTGCGAGAATTGGTTCGCCTGAAAGACACTGACTCCTAATTGAAAGCTGAGAAGGATCCTCCATCCCTCCTGCACGGTTCTGTGGTCTCTCTGCACCACTGCTTTTTTTGGGGGGGGGTTTTGTCTGTGACCTGCGTCTCCTCATTTTTCTTTCTATCCACTTTTCTGCACAGCGTGAAAGGCTTGACATTCGGTACTTCGAAAGGAAGGATGAGCTTCTCAGTAGCTGTGTATATTATGTTATCTGAGACCCAGTCTCTCCCCAGGTCCCCGCTTAGCACTCAGAAAGGGTCTGCTGGGTTGAGATACTGGCCCCGACTCACTCTGCGGTCTGGGACCCAGGTGATCCGATGTAATGCTTCCTTTCTGCTCTGCAATCAAGGTCAGTGGATTGGAACAGCTGCATCACTCAATGCAAAACTATCAAGAGCAACCTCTGCAAAGCACAGAGATGTGTGTTGTGAAAACACACATCTGCTGCGGTTTAAATTCAACTGCTTTTTAAACTGCACACTGAGCTGCTGTGGGACTTTGTGTTGGTTTAAGTGATTTCCTTCCAGTGTGACCATCAATCAGGCTTGACACGGAGTGTGTGTCACTAAAGTGATGATCATCTCCCACGAGTTCCTTCTTGGCAAGTGTGGCGGCCATTGTTGTTCTTTCTCCTATGAGCCAGGTGAGACGTATGAAGGCTGCACAGCATAATTAAAAATTAAACTATATTAAACTACAGGGTTGGTTAAACAAGAGAAAGAAAGAGAAGGTTAATCATATACATTAGTTTATAGTGTTTTGCCTTAATTAACAGGCCTAATGTAACCTTCACCCTTGCTGCCCACGTGTGTTGCGCACTTGCTACAAATAGAGATTTTAATTGTTTGTCAGGGTCATTACTATTCAGGTGCAGGCAGTGGTAGATCCATAATGAATAAGATGGCAGAGGGGTAATCAATCACAATGTGTCGGGCAGCAACACTTGACACGTGGCATGTAAAATCTGAAAGCGAGAGGGCTACAAAGAACCCTGCTGCTTCGAAAGGTCTCGGCGTTATTAGGAAGAAGCTTCACCAGCGCTCAGCTCTCATTTATATGGCAATACATCACAGTAACAACTTTCTGAGTTGTCTTACTTTAATAATCTTTAGAAATCCACATCAGAGCTTTTTTTGCCACTGTTTGTAATCAATTTTGTGCTCTGCAACACTGAAGATGATCACCGAGTTTCTGTCTGGTGGTTAAAGGGCAAAGCGCTGTTTACACACTGGTCAAGTAGAGTGGGACAGCGCTAACAGACCAGTTTCTGACAAAGTCAGACATGAGGACAATTTTAAAACTCTATTTAGCGTGATGTGCATTTTAGACTAGACTGAAAAAAGGAGAAAAGCATGAAATGGGGAAAATTCCTCGATTTGAAGGTAGAAACTTTTTGCAGTGGTTGAAGAGCTTTAAAGGTGTTTTTCCTGAAAATATTTTTTTTTTACTCAGACAAACATAAAAGAGAAAGGACATATTAAATGAACAAAAGTAAAAAGCTTTGACAAAATTGATAAAAAATTATAAATATCAACACATGACTGCATTATGAGTTCTAATTGGTTTACATATTTCTATTAACCTTAAAAAAATAAACATATAAAGTTAGGATCATTATTTGGTGAAAAATACTAATAAACCTGTAATAAACCTGCATTGAGCTTAGTGTTTCATCTCCCTTTGAGTAAGACAACCATTTGACCTTCATGTCTTCAAATTATTTACTCTTTTGAGGGATTAAAAATTTGATAAAAAGTAAAGAAATTATTTGTGACACCACAATCAAAATGATCAAGGGAATGTTTTTCAGATCTATTTGTCTGAGATCAGACAGTGAGCTGATCTCAGACAGCTCACTGTGGTGTTCAAGAGGGAAAAAGAAAGTAAGTTTCATCTGTTTGAGTATTCTGCTTCTCTGAGCACCGTAAGCCCTAACATTTTGATCTGCCAATCTTATTTTTAGTTTCACTCAGTAGAAATGTCTTCACTGGTCTGAGGCATTCTGGTTGGCTCTAATGACGATCATCGTAGGAGACAGATCAGAGTTGTCAATCATGATTGACGTTCATTGACACTAAAACTGCCATCAGGAGGATGTAGTCACAGCCACCTTATTATTTTACCTATTAAAAATAATAATACTAATAATCAAAAGGTTTAAAAATTTTAAAAAATAGTGAGTCCTGGATTTTTTTTTGCCTTCTTTTGGGCTAACATCTGGAAAGGGTAAAAGCTCATGGACAGCTAAACACTAAGACTAAAAACAGAGCTTTATCCTGTTCTCGGTAACACTATATTACAGAGAAGCATGGAGAAGCTCATAAAAAATGCAATACTCACAAAGTCCCGTTGGTAGTGTTGTTTCATTGTTGATGTCATGTTCAAAAATATTATAAGAATGAATAAACCACTAAAATGAATTCACAAAGGCATCTGCACTCAAACATGTATCCATCATCCAAAGGGAAAATTAGACGGCAATCCCAGTAGAATGATCCCAGTTCTGTTATCAGTGGTCAACAGCTTCAAAGTCAGATTATTACATTGTTATGCTTGCAGCTCTGACAGCTGGCAGAAAAGGATTTTATTTTTTGAGTCATCAGGATTTTTCCTCCTCACTGTCATTCGGTTTATTCTTTTATTTTGTGAGCGTAGCGGAGAAGATGGCCCTATAAGTATGCAGAAGGTGAATCCATGCAGTGTGTCCAGGTTGAGTCGCAGCAGGTTGATTTATACATGGGATCGTAATCTGGCTCGGTGCTCACTGCTGAACAAAGGAGATAGTTCTGCTGTAGCAAATTTTATGTGAATTTAGAATATTTTGTCATTTTTCTTCAGGTGAAAAATTGCTTCTCAGTTATGGAGAAGCCCTCTGGAAGAAACATAATGAATTTCTTTTTTTCTTTTTTTTTTTTATCAAACATTATTGGTGTTGGGTTGGCCAAAATAATTTTGTTTGTGCTGGATGGGATTAGAGTCTACTGTAAGTAGAATTGTTGCATCTGTAGTGTTGGATCTCCTTCTTTTATTTGTAATCTTTACTTAGAAAATTGTAGAAAAGCATGAGATAGTTACAGCAAAAAGTAGTCAAGTATGCAGTCAAAAATTCCTGGAAACTGGTGATGAAACCACAAACTTTCGTATTAATGCATGAAACAGAGACTAACCCCCCCAAAAAGTAGCTACAGCAAATCTGAAAGTGAGTTTTCTCTACATTTTATCTCTGTTTTGCTCATATGGTTAAATAGCACCACAATGAGATATGAAAACATTAACATAAAATCCATATGTGGTGATAGCGTTTCTGTTTTAGAGAGGCATGTCTGGAAAATATTTTATTGCATCGGAAAACAGTGTTTTGAAATAACTGATTTCCTGCAAAGCCTGAAATCCTGTGCTGATATTTTTTGGCTCCAGAATATGAAACGTGCAGCTCTTTGAGAACTATATTTCTGCATGTGCAAAACAATTTAAGGAAATATATTTGATGTGTCTGAATTTAGTTTCTTTTTTTTTTTTTTCTTTTTTAATATAAGACATCAGAATCCTGCCTGTTGTAATACAAAGTGGACCAAAATTGGAGACTTTAACAAATTATGACCCAAATCCAATATATTCTATTCACACAAAACAAACAGGTCTGTCTTTTATCTTTGTGAACATATAGCTTGTTTCCCACCTGTGTGGAAAGCTTATTTTACCATCTTTTGTTTGGCCATTTTCAGAAACGGTGGCCTGAGGTGACTGAGGTCACTAATGAATGTCAGCAGAAGAAAGGAACTTGTCTGTCCTGATTGACACACCAACACACCAGCAAGGTATTCTGGGATTTTGCACACAAGTTTGACACACACATGATGGTTATTTAGAGTGGGACTACTTCCAAATGATTACAAATCTCTCAAAATAATCACAATCGTTCAAATAAGAGCAAATAATTTAGCTCAGACAGTTGGAGATCTGTTCACAATATTCATGTGGAATGCTAGACAGAAAGTAATGCTTAAAATCTGTATAATGTGTTGAATCTCTATAAGATATTTGAGAATTTGTTTATAAAAGTAATCTGCTGGAGCTGCTCTCATTCCAACTTGTTTCATATATACTTCAAGTATTTCCACAAAATGCATTCACAAGTTCAAGTCCTGAAAAGTGGTTTATTAAGAAATGCTGAAATCTGTTAGGAAATGTGAGAATAAAACTGTCAGCGAGGCACACAAATCCATAATTTGCATCGTATCTGCAGACTAATTGTAAAGCAGTCAGCTCCTAGTTTTCTTGTCAAGGCCGAGGTGGCAGCTGATCAACCGAACTTGTTCACATGAGTGACAGACTGAAAGACGAGCCAGTGACCTCTTCCCCATTTCTTATTTACAGGGAGGTTACACTGTCACGGAGGAAAATAGAAAATTTGATAGGCAGTTTTTTATTAAATTAGCATCCGGCACAAAGTTGTAAATCGAACTGAGAGAAGTGAGCGGCAATTAGGGTAAAATTTTCCAGGGCTTCATTTAGAATTAGATAAATTCTTTAGAGGAAATGTTTGATCACTGAAAACAGAGAGCATTACACTGATTAGATAAACAAAACAAAAAAGACAAAAGTCTCTGCTTAATGTCACTTTTAGAAGTGAAAAACATTCCTATCAATCTATGGATAAAAATGCACAGAATTAATCTTACTCTACATATGCAATCCACATGATTACCATGCAGGGTGTGTAGCTCTATTAGAGGAGTCGTTCTTGGAAACCAAATCTCCCTCTGTGTTGCTTCCTGTCTACTGTGGAGACAGCAGATTAAAATGGCAGCAGAACTGAAAGACAGGGCTGTTCATGAGAAGTGTTTTAATAGCACTGATATATCTAAATCAGACAGCTGCTGTCTGCACATACATCTTCCCCCTCCAGGAGCTTTTCTTAATTGTCAGCATGGCATGAGAAGAATATTGCAATCATCTACAGGCTGAACATTGAGATCCACACATAGTTTGCAATCCTGAGATGCCAGACAGGTCACATGAATGGGTTTTTACATTTTGTACGCAAAGTACTATAAACATGGGGCTGTGGTGTACAAGAGGAGACAGTATGGGGTGAGAACACATTAAAAAGAAGGGCCAAAATTTTGAAAATTAAGACAGAAAGGAAGATGTAACGAGTTTTCTGAAAGTTAGGGTTTCACAAATGTTATTCATGGAATTGCATGCCTGGATTAGAAAAGGTTTTTCAGCCACATAACATTCTCACAGCCTGAAATTGCCACTTAATTCAATGTCAATCCAATAAGATTGGGGCTGATTAGAAGGGGAAAGGAGCAGAACAAGACAGACTGTGGTGTATGAAGAAATGCAAGAAATTACACAAACAGGACTGAGATTTGCTTGCATGACAAATTTTTGTATCGAGCCTATTTTAAGTGTTATGTTAAAGTAAAAAAACTGGTAGCATGGGAGATTAAAGTGACTTTCGCTCACTCCTATGTTCTAGTTCTTGTGTATTTCTTTAAATCTTTAACCAGGTTTCTTTTTTGTTTGCCTCTCTCTAAAAATTGTAAGTGAAAATAGACTAGATTTACAGAGAACAAAGAAGACGGTGTGAAAGAAACCCACTTTGCTTCATGCATTGTGCTCCAAGCCACTGGGCCTCTCGGGCACATAATCTCTTTCCTGAAGCAGTCCCCCTCAAAATAAATGAGTTATTTCCACCTACTGGACCAGACAAAGCTCCAAACTCTCTGATGTGAAGTCTGGCTTATCGGATCTGGATGGCTTAATCATTCAGTACTTAACCAAAGTACTTCTAGACCTTAAACTTCTTCACAATATGAAATGAAAACCACATATCACAATGATGTGATGTACTGTTGGATCTACAATTAAGTTTGTTGTTGTAAGATGACAAAGCACAAATATTTAGGAGCTATGCGTAATTTTGTAAGACATTGTAAAGTTTTTGGCTAAAATCTGAAAACTAAACTCTTCACTCAATAAGCTGAATTTATGTTTTCACCTAGAAGATGTGCAGGTGAATATATCAGAAAGTACCAGACATTTATGTATACTTGGGAGGAATTGTTGGAATATTTTCCAAACATCCAATTATCCAACAAAAATTACTTTCCTTCTTAAGAACGAACAGATCAATCTCAGAGTCAGTAGGGTTACACTTGGTGTGCAAAACTCAGACATAATCAGATAATCTTGGCTGACCACAAGTCGTGGTCTAGCATCTGATCCCGGCCCTCTGCAGGGATGAATGACTCGTGTCCGATCAGAAGCAATCCTTGTCCAGCGGCAAGTTCCAGAGATAACAAATCCTCAGGAGAGGAGAGCCAACAAGCAGATGAAACAGTTAGGAGAGATTGAGTTGTTTAAAATAAACTTTACCTCACAGAGGACCTCATTACTCATGTAGGAGAAACTGCAGCTATATTAGACGTGGATCAGATCAATCATTCATCACTTTTAGAGTGCATGTGTCTCCACAAGATCATCACAGTGACATCCTGATGACAATACCAAACAATGTGTGACACTGACTGGTGCTCTCCGCACGCATTCTTCTGCAAAGCTGCTTTAATCTCATCTCCCAAATGATTGGGATATATAAAAAAAAACAAAAAAACAGAAAATATTTTAGATGTAAAATAAATAGGTACAACAATAACGTTTGAATCCAGATTGCACTGCACTGCAGAGTTTCAAATACATTTATATAGTAACAACAGGAGAAAGCGTAATGCATAAATGCATAAATGAAATTCCTTATCTTGTGACAGACTAAACAAAAACTCACAATGTTTTCTGCCTTTGGGACTCTTCTCGTTCAAATCTGGTACATTAGGACCCTCCTTATAATAAAAATCAGCAACATTATGCTGCTACTGCTGCTTTGGCTTCACCTGAGCGTCTGCTGGCTGGCTGGACTCACGCTGCTGGGATTTCCTTCTCTGTTTCACTGCAGTAATTGAATGCACAGGTGTGCTGCTCAGAGCGCAGGGAGTTCATTAGTAAAGTGAGAAATTATACCTGACCCATTTTCCAGAACACCCTGAACGGTGCTGACAGCTTTTTGACATTCTGACTTCTGTTTTGACATAAAAAGGAAGGGTGTTTAATTTATGGCCGGGGTGTGAGGATCCCTGGAGGACGTCTTCGCATAAAATCCAGACCTTGAATATAAAATCTGCTCAAGTCGGAGGTCAGGAGAACCCAAGGCTAAATTTTAAATGCCGTCCTCTACATTCGGATTTTGTTCTGTGACTAAAATCTGAAGTATTAGGAACAATAATTAATCTGTAGTTTGTATGTTTGCAGAATCACTTCAAGGATATATGCAGATAACATACTTTTGCAGTAACACTGTGATTGACAGAGGTAAACCTTGAGAAAATAAAATAAAATATCAACACTGATGGATTCAAGCAGACAATCCCACTGAATCGTCTGGTTGGGGAATCACTTTACGGCTGTCTACTCACTGCAAGCAAACATTGAACATGACAAGAATATGAAGAGTCACACACACAAATGGCAGATTGTATTTATTTATTTTTTTATTTTTTTGTGAAACACAAAAATCCTGTACTATTATCATGGAATTTTAGCAGGAAAACATTTCATGATATACATTTTTTTGCAGATTTTTTTAGGGAGCTCTAAAGGAGTAATTATTTTTTTTTTTTTGCATTGTTTTTCCTGTAACATCACAGAAAATAAAGTTAAACTGAAACCACTAGATGAAGAGCTACATTAATCAGTACAGTATGGACATTCATATTCATTAAATTGACAAGCTCATTTCAAAAGGTACACTTAATTGGACAAACAATCCTAATCAGATGGATATTCTGATTTATTCATAATGACTACGTATGGTTGAAACAGTAATTGTGATGCCGCCTCCTCGCCAATAAAATAGTCTGGGAGTTCTTGCCGATGCTTAATGAATCTGGAGTCAGCAGCCAGCACAGCAGCGCCGGTCCTGAGAAGCTTATTTAACTACGAATCAATGAGGGAGGCCGATTTTGATTCGTCCTAAATCTACATACCCAATTTACATTTCAAAAGGAAGCAATCCTTTTAATTTCCATGAAATTGGGTGTCTATTAGAGGCTAAGTCAGACACACGCAGAACAGAAATCCAAAAACATCACGCTTGGGAAATAGGCACACAGATTTTTGATGTGTCAACCCACTATCATAATTACTTTCTAAACCATCTTGAGCAGTATATTATCAATAAAAGATGTGTGATCCTTTAAGCTACGAGGAGGAAAATTCTCATATTTTATGCGTTCAGGTCCAAAAAAACCCATTACTGCCTTTATCAGTGTTTTCTTTATTCCTAATATTTGTGTTAATTAGATTTAGTTGTCTTCTTATCTGTGCCAGAATTATGTAACTCCGTATGGTGCTCTGATAGATTCTCCGACGCTTTCTGAGCAAGACAGAAGGATTTTGTGACCTAATTCTCAAAATGTGGGTCAGCTTGCTGCTTTTTGGGTCAGTACTGCTGTGGGCCTGGATTTTAGGAATACAGGAAATATCGCATAAATTAAAATTCAGAATGAGATTTCTTTTTCCCCTCTGAAAAACTGAAATAAAGTTGCCAAATGTGGGACTTCACTTCACATTGAGTTCTCAAAACATTTTATTTTCATTTTAATGCTTAAAACTGATTGTTCTCAAATTCTGCACAATTGTCTTTTGGATAATGTTCTATAAGGACATTTAATTAAATTTTTATCCTCAGAACACCCATCGTCTGAAATATGCTTTTACTCTCTCTCACTGAAAGATATTAACAGGACATTATTGTTCTGTCTGTGTGCCCACAATAAATTACAAAAGAGCCATGACCATTTACTTTCTTTCTTCTAAGACCCAAATCAAGCAGCCAGTTGGGATAATCGCGGGCCTACGGCTCTACAGCGGATTGACCTGTTTAGCACGGATCTGCTCTCCAAAATTCTGACTAAGCATCTGCCCTGCGGTAATCCATTGTCACCTCTTTGCTCGAATGACGTCTGGCAATGAAAAGACGTGATAAAGTTAAATGTTTTACAGTAAACTCCCAGAATAAAAGCATGGGTCATCATACTCTTTTTTTTGTATTTATTTATTAGCCTTCCTTCCTTAGTTTCCCTCCTCTCCACCTGCCACAGCTGTACCACCTTTCCTATGACTAGTTCATCTTCTTCCATTGTCATTTTCCACCTCTGCCTCCTGAATTTTTGTTGTTCTCTGCATCCTTCTGTAAAAATCTCTCTTCACTACCTGCATTGCTCCTTCTGCTTTTATGTGGCATTTTTTTCCTAGCACAGATTTATGAATTTTCATTAACATTCTCCAATTTGGATGATGTTTTCTCTTAATTTACCACAAATCATAACAGGGGTTTGCTGTAGGTCAATACAGAGTGTATCCTCTGCCAGATTTTTCTCCTTCCAGCCACAAAGCACACATAAACCCCACCAAAACAACCCTGTCTCATTACCAGCATATCAAGAAAACGTCGAGTTGCCAACTGTAAACTTTTCCCCCGCTCTGACCAGCTACATCTGTTGGATTGACTTAAATAGTTATTTTCTTCCCTGCTGTAAGTAAAAGTAACCACAAATCAGCCACTGGCTGAAAATACGCAAACAAAATCTGTTTAATGATTAGGAAGCTGACGAAATATACAGCAGATGCGGTGTCCAAAACACTCGAAAATATTTTCATACTGTTTCTGAGATTTAAAAATATATATTTTTTCTTGATTGTGTTGAGTGACACCACCCTTTTTGAATTTCTGCCGCTGTGTGATGTCAGTCAGAGTGGGACGTCCCACTCTTATGCAGGGTCCCTTTTTTCTTATTTACTGTTTTTTAGTGTTATTTAAGTGGTGTGAGAACAAACCTAATTATAGAAAAATATGCATTTTGTGCAGTGTCACATTATCAGAGGGTTACAACAAATCCCCCCATCACACCTGAAAGGTGTTTGTAATGTATCTTCAAACCAGAAAAACATACGTTTTACAGTGGTCACATGATTTCATTTCATGTTTTCTTTGTGACTAACCTCTACCTAAAAAGAAACAACATTTCCAGCGTGGTTTTACCCATTTAATAAACTGCAAGGGCAAATCTTGATCAGTGAAGATGTAATGAAACAAGACTAGGTGAAGCTTGATGACGCAAATTGTAGCAAACAAACACAGGGATTCAAAGTGCTCTAATTGCCTGCCTGAGTTGTCATGGCTGCTGCTTCAATTGTAGTTCAGGTTTGCTTTCAACTCTGTAGGGGAGATTCTCGGTTTTCTTTGATAAACTGACCATCCTCTAAGCCCAGGCTCCTGCTTAGCCTGCAAACACAGGAGTGGTAGTAAACATGTTCAAGTAGCACTCAGCAACAATAATGGTACTAGAATCTCAGAAATCAAGGCGCCGTTTTGGTCAGTTCGCATTTAAAGTTTGAGAAAGGCTAATAAAGAAAGAGATGATGTTGAAATTAGATAAAAAGCAAAGACACTACTTTAAGGGATAAAGAAGCATAAAATATTGTGAAGATTGGGAACAGTGAGGGGATTGAGTCATATTTAAAAAAAAAAAAAAAAGCGGGGGTTAATGAAATGCTAACACAATAATGTCTTTGTAGGGAAACCAAACAATCCTCCACTTAATTTTCCAATTAACTCTCTCTGACAGGGAAGTGGGATGTTGAAAGAGCAACCAAGACAGCATGAGAAGATAAAAGACGGCCAAACTCTACAATTATGCTTTGAACTTAAGAAAATGAACAGAAACCCTTCATTTGAAAGGTCACGTGAAACTAAACATTAAACAAACCATTATCAATCTTTCTGTGAGGTTTTGGCTTTGACATGTTTGGAGAACATGGCTGCCTGAGGACATGCCAGAGTCACAGGTGTTTTTGTTGATATCAATTTGAGACAAAAAAAAAAACAAGACGGAGAGAGAGAAAACAAACTGCTGCTTTGTGAAGCAGCTGAAACCTCACATTCAGAAAAACGCAATTGTTTAAACAAATAAGCCAATTAACCAGGACACAGGCAAAAAAGTGGTTTTATTGGCACTAAAAATATAGCTGTTATTAGAGCTTTCCCACAAATATATAATTGTTTACAGCCACGTTAAAGAACATTTGTTTTACTTTTGTCTTTCAGGCGATCAGCATCTGGAGGAGATGATTGTTAAATGTGAATAAAGATCAAATAAAATATGATGAATATTTGTATCTGGCAAGGAGACAGGATACCGCTGGGATAACAGCCTGATGGATCTCTGAACTGTGAAATGTAATTTAATGTTTATATCTCATGAAGATCTCTTTCAGGGGTCATTTAAAAGCAATAAGTAAAAGTGACTTTTTTAGAGCCATTTCTTAAACAAATCTGCAGCTTTAGTTCTGGTCTTCAACCTGTAGTAGTTGGAAGAGATTTTGAGTAGTTTGTCTGCTTGTTGCCAGAAAAAATAGCTCTTTTTGCTTACAGGTTGCAAAGTTTAAGACCATTCATTGGTTGGTTTGTTGCCATGAAAGTCAGAAGAAACATTATGACCCAAATCTGCAGGTGTATTAATAATTTTAGGCGTAACTGTCTATATTTATTGAGATCATTTTCAAAAGAACATGAAATTGTTCCCATGCAGAGTGAAACAAACAGATTCAGAGAAAAGTTCACTCAGGCAGTGTGATTATTGCTTTTGTGATCTCCTTTTCTCAGTGCAAACCTAAAACCACAAAAAACAAAGCTACTCTATATATATATTACACTAAATATTCTTTTAATCTGCTCAATACATTTTTTTTACTTAGTTGTAAAATGTGCTGCCTTATTGTAAAAAGTTCAGACGACATTAAAGAAAATAAAACTTCCTTAACATTTTGACATTTAAACATACAGCCATATGAACAAAATCTGACAATTATGTTTTTGTCGCCTTTTATATTTCAAATCCAGTGCACATACCAGATAAACTGTATGTTTAGTTTTTTTGTGTAGAAAATATTTCCTTTTCTATGTAAGGTTAAGGTTCAGAAACATTGCATGACACAGCAAGTGTATCTGTTAACCATGAATTCGGGGGCTTTCCTTCAGCTTGGTTCCAGGTCAACAAGCTGTGCACATAAATGAGCTCATCCATCTTATATCTACTGGACTTTCTTCACTCCCCCTCCCACTCTCCCAAGAGAGATGGTGTTAGGAGTCAGGTTTTTGAAACTAAGGTGCAGTCAACCAAATACTTTTACTCTTTCCAGGCAGCTGGATGTGGAGGTGGACAGCTAAGGTGGGCTGTAGTGATTCTGCTCAGAAACAGCAACATGAGAAATGTGTAAAGGTTGAGAAGCGCCTCATTCTAAATAAATGGATCATTTTAAAAATGTTATAAACCGAGAAACTCCCTAAAGTTTGACACAGCCTTTTAAACAAAAATTACTCTCTAGGTCATTGATGAGAAACGTGCTTATGCATGCTGGTGTAATTCTAAAAACATTTTTGAAAAGGAAAACAAGCAACACAATAAATTACGTTACCTTTCTTGAGATATCCATGAGATAACTTGCTTTAGGAAAATAAGTTACAAAACTGCTTGTGTTAGAAAAATTTCATCATGTAATTTTAAGAAGGAAGATCTAATACTACTGCAAAACCAAAAAGAGATTATTTGCTTTGCTTTTAATTTTAAATTTACGTAACTGTGACATTAACACGAATGCAGTGTGATTACACACAAGCTATGTAAACAGAACTGCTTTCAGTTTGACAGAAAAGAGGCACAGGGATGTTTACTGTCCTTGCAAATGAAAATCACATAACATATGCTAAAAGTATCTGGTTTTGCAACAGAATCATTGCACAAACAAATCATTTCTGGGTTTGTTAGAACATTATTCAGAGGGATTTACTTTTACCCCTCATTATTAATTAAACGTCATATTTGACAGCTGTTTAACCCAAATGGTAGCAGGACACAGGCAGGACCGTGAAATGATAGATTTAGAAAGGTAAAAATCTTCCAAAAGAAGTAATTTAACTGTAATTTACCATATTCCTTTGTCAAAAAACAGCACAATGCAAAACTAAAGACACTAGAGAGATTAAATACTTTGAAAGTATGATTGTGATTTGAAAACTAAATCTATAGAATGAATGGCAGCTTGAGTGGGAAGCAACAATAACGAGTTGAGTTGACTAGACTCATGACAGGACAGAAACATAGAACAATTTCAAATAAAACCAAACTCTTAAATAAACAGAACTAAATATGTAAAACATACATAAATAACCCAACACACAGAACTCCAAATAAAGCAATCAGTCTGTGGGATCACAATATTCTGGACTTTTACTGATAATCCCTGAAGCATTTACCAAAACTCTGTTGGAAACTTGTCTGCTGTCATTACAAACAGTGGCTCTGCCAGTAAACCTGTAATTTAAAGGAACATAACCTGCTGTGAAAAGAAGAATGCTCAAATATCCAGCCAGAATTTCGCCCGAAGCTTGTTAATGGCCATAGGACGTATGCGGCTTACCTGAAATTTGCTAAGCGCTTTTTACTCATATATTACTGGGAGTGTATTTATGTAAATTTGAGGCATATATGACAAAAATAAAAATAGATCATATGTGTCTTTAAAAGCCACAATTTAAACTGATATTTATGCAAACGTCTTGCAGGAATTGCATATGTCCCAGTACATCCAGCAATGTTTTGAAAATTTATGAGGAACAAAATATAAGACATTAAGATCTGTTTTCCAAGGTTATTAAAGTGTCTCAGTAAACTCTAATTACTAAATGAAACCCAAGAAGACGGCAATAATCACAGATTCCTGGCTCTACTTCGGAAGAGACCATCTGCTGTGTCATTAAACTCTCCTGCCAGAGGATGAAACAGACTGTCTTTCCTTCAGGTCCAACAAACATATTTATTCTATTTACAAACTTGGAGAACAGAAATGCTTTTTTTATTTTCTGCAAAGCACAAACGTATATGTACAAACAAACTGCTCTGTAGATTTGTTGACATCCAAAATGTGTAAATTAATATTTTATTGCAGTAAAATCCAATAATCCAACCTTTAACGTAAATGTATTTCTTCAGTTTTAATGGGATCCCTGATACTTTTTACCACTCTCTTTTCGTTAGTAGCAGAGCGCTCAGTCTTCTCTAAAATGTGACTGTGTTATCTCTTATGACTTCTTCTCTTCAGCTCTTTAGGGTTTTCTAAAGAATAAGGTAAGGGAACTCATAAGAAGATTATTTAGTGCTTAG
This sequence comes from Alfaro cultratus, assembly GCA_903066825.1. Classification (NCBI taxonomy): domain Eukaryota; kingdom Metazoa; phylum Chordata; class Actinopteri; order Cyprinodontiformes; family Poeciliidae; genus Alfaro; species Alfaro cultratus. The sequence goes on from CAEFZX010003656.1 coordinate 29,607, forward strand.
TGAACCACTTCTGTGTTGGTTTGGTCATATAGTTTAAAACACAGGCCTCATGAAAGACCATGTAACGCCACATTTTCTGATTCTATTTAAACTCTTCTGGTACCCCAAAGAGCCTCTAACAATGTACCAAAGATGTTTAACTAAACATCAGGCCCACAGCATCACAGATCCTCCACCATACTTGATAGTGCAGAAATGGTACTTTTCCATACATTCTTAGTTTGTTCTTAATCTAGAGCCATTGTTTCTGAAAAGTCCAGTCTGAACAAAACATGCGGTTCCTGTCCCAGTAGGTTTTAAAAAACTTTACATGTTTACGCTTTTGATACTGGACAGAACAGGCCTTTTCCCAAGGAGATGATTTATTTAGCATCTAATGGTCGTTATGAAGACTTGCTGATTTCAAGATGCTGCTCTTTGCTGCTGATTTTTTTTTGTTGCCAAGATAAATATTTGTCCTCATAATACTGAAAGAAATGGCCCCTCTTTGGTGTAATTTTAACCCCCTTTGTACACTAACAGAATAGAGGCTCATGCATTACAAATTATGCAAGTTCCTTGAAAGTCTGATTAACCTAAAAGTATAAATTGAAAACTGCTTCAGTTGCATTTATTTTTAAAGATATTGATAGGTGACAATAATTATTTCTTAATTTGGGTTTTCTCCTGGATGCATATTAGTACTCAAAATAAATGTTTAATTTTACTTTTTTCCAGTGGGTTACTATGCTAATGCTATGAAAGGTTCATTTATTTTAAGGCTCTTGGCACGCTGGGGATGGCAACAAATTTAGGACATTATTCCAAGAAACAAGGACAGCATTAACATGTTAGCAATCCCCTGGCAAATGTGAGTTTTGAAGTAATCTTTTAACTTTATTTAGATATTTTCTGACTGGAAATAGTATTAATGTTTTGAGGAAGTCGAGCCAGACTCCGGACTTAAATCTGACAGAGAATCTGTTCAGGGCGATAAAGATTAGGGGGATAGTGATGAGGCCATCCAACTTCAAATAAATTTAAACAATTGCCAAAAATAAATCTCCAAAATATCTGAGAAATGCAAAACCCTAGTCAATAATTATCAGAAGAGTTTAATTGCTGTCATGCCAAAGTTTTTCCATTAAATACTAAGAAAGGTGTTTTGGAAAACTATTTAAATAGTTTAAAAAAATAATAATAATTCTCAGTTTTAAAATAAGCAAACTTCTTGAATGAAAATAATTTTAAATGTAAGGATGCCAAAAGTATGAACGATTTTGGGCCAAAATACAGACTTTGAGACATTACAACACCTTATCTATTTAAAGTATGAACTCTGGCATTTCATGATGATGGCCGGCTGTCATCTGACTGTCTGCAAAAAAACTCTGTGACATGAGAGCAAAGTGTAAATCCAGCCGACCTTTCACAAATTAACCATCTGTTCATTTTCTCTGAGAGTCGGTTAGTTTGGCACCAAAGGTGACAATCAGCTATTTAAACTTTCTTCAAAATTGGGATTGTCTAAAGGCTTCTGCACTAAGAAAAACAAAATATCCTATAAGTAAAATGTTAATCTAATATTTATTTACCATTTAACTTGAGATTTGGTCAAAATGATCGACTGTAGAGCAGGAAATAAAACATGATGCCATAATATTGCCAGCAGTCACTGTACAGCCAAGATTGAGGGATGAGTGAAGAAAACAGCTTTATTACTCTGGAGGCAACAGAGCCACAGAACTGTAAAATTGGTCACAGAAATGGTATTGATCTGGCTTTTCAAAGGGCTGTTGTGACCAGACTCATAATGTTCCCATGTAAAGGCTCTCGCTTTCTTCTCCGTCTTTATCCCATCCTACCAGCCACAAGTGATGCTATTATGCAATGTAGAGACAGGCTGTGGCTGAGTGGCCGAGATTACACGGTGAAATGAGAAAAAGTCCTTCGCTGTGTCTGTGTGTGTTTAAAAAAAACATCAAACGAGTCACTTTTTGGGAAGCTATTGGAATAGCAAGACCTACTCACTCAATGGAGATTTCTCCGCTAAGATAAAAACTTTTGACAATTCATCCTGAGTCATGCAGATGTAAATATACAGAAAGCTGCATGTTCTGAGCAAAACAGTGACCTTGCTAGAAAATTCCCTTTTCCTTACACATATCCCCACCTGGGCTCCAACGTAATGGGATGGGAGATGAGGAGGATGAGCCAGTGCAACCAGCTTGTGCAGTGACTGATTGTCTGGGGGTTTCTACCTAACGGTATGCATTACCAAAACATAATTGACTTTAGTGCAAAACAACATCCCAAGGGATTACGGTTTGGCCTCAAGGTCAGAATTTTAGGCAGAGTGATACTGCAATGAGATGAAAGAATAACAACGAGATCCATTAACCTTGACCTTGCATTGAGGAGCTTCTATTAAAAATGTTTTTTTTCTCTGTCTCAGAAGAGCTATGAGTGTTGTTAAATAACAACAACTCAGACCAGTGCAGCAGAGTTGTGGAGCTTCTTTGTCCCATTTTAATATTTTCCTGTCAGGGCTTTGACTAATGGTGGAAAAAACAACAAAACAGGAGATTAGAAAGCATAAACCTTCCTCCTTTAGCAAATGTAGTCACTGAAGCTGCTTCTGATACTCAACTGGGCCCACCGACCAACTCAGGCACTAGTCTCAGACAAAATGACAGCATATTTAGTGTCATCAGCCATCAAGCATCTGTCACTCGGTGCTGCCTCTCTCTCTGATTGATGGACACCCCCTTGTGTGCAGAGAACAACGAGGCATCCAGCTATCGTGGCAGTGTCTGTGGCTAATGACCCGCTGCAAGGCGTCTGAGAGTGAACAAAGAGCAAAAGTTAGCTGCATGTCCGCACCAACAATCACAATCAATGATTTTAAACACACACACACGCCAGCAGACTTGCACACAAAGGAATGGAGAAAAGCATCCAGATAAAATGTGCAAAGAAACAAGTAAGTATTTTAATAGGATTAACTTGCACAGTACTGCAGGGATTTGTCTTTATGGGAATAGATTATATTGATAGAACCGAACTGTAAAAAAGAAGCATTGTTTAAACATTAAATATTACTGACTGTTTCTTATAAAAAGGTGCATCCAAGCATTTTATTCAAGGATTAGGCTTACACCTTCATTCGAGCAGAAGGATTTGTGTATTTATTTTCTTTAATCCACAAAATGGCTTGAAAAAATATTCACAGTGTTTAAACTTTCTCCCATTTTGTCAAAATACAACCATAAATTTTTATGTATTTTATTTTATTTGACTAAGTACACAAAAATAAAAAAAGGACAGTACATACTTACTGTATTACTGGGGGAGTTGCAGAAATTAACTGCTCAAGTGCAGCAAAGACTGTCAGACATTTTTCTAAATAAAGGAGAGCTTTATTTCAAATTGGTCCATGATGCAGATGCTGAGGATGGAACTGCCAGGCAAGAGACTTAGAGGAAGACCAAAGGAGATTTATAGATGGAGTGAAAGACGACATGAAGGTAGCTGGTGTGAGAGAAGAAGCTGCAGAAGATAGCGTTACAGATGACTTGCTGTGGCTGCACCTAAAGGGACAAAGCCGATCAGTACACACGATAAGGGGAGGATTCTGAAAGTGATATTGTAAAAAGAATCTCCAAGGAAATTATGAAGCTATTTGGCCGACATGCAGATCACTAAGAGTTGTGGAAAATGAGCACAGCCTGTCACCCTGACCACACCAACCTTGCCCTGAAACATTGTGGTGGTGCTGTGGTACTAATTAGATCAGTGGTGTCCAAAGTGGGTCCTTGAGGGCCGGCATCCTGCATGTTTTAGTTCTCTCCCTGGTTTAGTGCACCTGCATCAAATGATGTCTCATTAGAGCAACACGAAGAACATTGACATGCTGATAAGGTTGTTACTACCACCAGGAAGAGAACTTAAACATGCAGGATGTCCGGCTTTCGAGGATCCACTTTCAGCACCACTGAGTCAGGTGGAAGAAACTAAATTCGGGACTGTCCTGAAGAAGAAAAAGCCTTTAGAGGATACAAAAACAACACCTTCCAGCAGGACAAGAGCAGAGAGCATAAAGCCTGAGCTTTCACACTCTAGATCAAAGCATAATGTGCTATAATGTGTGTTAACACATCCTGACCAAAAATAACTGAAAATCTGTGACTTGAAAATTGACATTCAGCTTGAGCTATTTTGCAAAGAAGAAAACTGAGCAAATGCAGCTAAACGAAAATGTTCTCCACACTTGCTATAAATGTGTGAAAGGTCAGGGGACGTGAATACTTTTACATGGCTCTGTTTTCAGTGGGTGTGATGAATGTGCTGCTCTGTGTCAGTAAAGGTTACAATCTGCTGTTGACATTTCATTGTTAGCTGCAGCGAGCTATGAAGAAAGACTTCAAATGCAACCGTTCAAGTCAAATAACTTTTTTCTTCGGGCAAAATGTTTATGGATTGAGTAATCTACTGGAGTTGTGTGAGACAAATACATTTTGCAAGGTTCATTCGGTGCAAATGTTTTAGGTCTTTCACGAGAGCAAAGCAAAACCTCTGATTTAACGAGTAAAAATCTGATTTAACGAGTAAAAATCTGATTTAGGTCCTGTAGCTGTCCAGATAATACCCTCTGGAGAGTTTATTGAAATTGAACATTGCAGCATCAGGGGTCTTTCCCAGTCCAATTCCATCACATAAAATTTTAAATGAATAGTTTTTGTTGTGGTTCCCTCTGTGAGTATGATTTTGAGCTAGCGTAAAAGTGAGCGGACTATCCAATCAGAGTTTTATATCGTTCCTATCAAAATGCTGAAACTTCAATAAAGGGAGCATGATAAAAGATCAAGAGAGAGCTTTTAAATCCACCACATTTTGCCTTCAGATACTTCCAGAGGGCTCGTTTTCCTCAAGAAATTTACCACTGAGCATGCAGGCTTCCCCCTGAGCTGTTTTGCACCTGTCAACCAGATTTTATGTCTGGCTGGGCGGCACTGGCCATGTTTTACTGATTGGAGGATTAGAAGAGGGGTTGAGATAGCATCGACTCTCTGTCCTCCAGACAACATGACGATAGCAGTGTTGTTTGATGTGCAAGTTGAGGGTGAGTTTAAACGATAACTAATATCTGCATGTCCCATCAAATCACGACCTCACAAAATGGGGATGCTTTAATTAAAAAACACCCAGAGTATTTCTGCATATTTTTGCAATAAAATTTAATCTGCCACTGAAAGTCAAATAGATGCAGAAAAGCAGTTAAAAATACACCTTTGATCTGAGGTGATTGTTGAATTATTTCTCCCTCTTAATATTCAAAGGAATGTATTATTGCTACGTAGGATTTGCTGATCTCTTACTGACTCTTAGATTTTCAGAGTTGTTTAGTCACAACTATATTGAATAAATGTATTACTTTATCTTAAACAATCCCATTAAGGACAGGGATATAATCCAAGTCTAAATAGGTTCTCACTGAGCAATAGTATGCAGGATAAGTAGAGAGAATTATAGGTCTATTGAAGGGGTTTAAAGTAAGTTTCAATTTGAATTTTCATTTAATTTGGTTTAGAAGTTGATCAGCTTATAATAACTTCATACCTTTCAAAGGGGAGTTGTGTTCATGTGTTATGTATTCTGAGTGCTCGAGTTTCCTCCTGCAGTTCTAAATCTGCATGTTGAGTCTCTTTGAATTTCCAAATTAACTTAATGTGTAAGGAACGTTTAAAGAGACTAACTAACCTAATGCATGTTTTAAACTTTGGGAGGAAGACGGAGTATCCAGTGAGAACCGACATACACAAGGGTTAAAATACTGGAGGAAATGAAGGAAAACATGAAGAAGACAACTTGTATTGACATTTATAAAGGTTTAACACAGGTCACAGACACAAATTAAGGAAGTAATATTGATCAATAGGTGGGATGCTTTGCAATGCATCCACCTGCAGCCACGTCGCTTCGAAGTCCAAAAGGTACAATTTCTACTTGAAGCAACTGAGAACTTATAAATTGTCTCGTTATTGTTTTAGCTCTCGCTGAATTTACTTCTATAATGATGACACTCTATTAATCAGAGAATCCAGGAAGTCAATGTGATTCATTCCTAGATTAGAGTGAGATGAAATTAAATCAATTTTCCATGCTTCGTGTCTATTAAGCTTTTTTAGCATCAGCTGTTAACAGCTGATTAAGCAGCTTGATGCTGAGTAATAATAAAGCATGGCCATAATTTAATTATCATGTTCCTATACTTTATTGATCTTGTGGCCACACTTCGCTGGTCCTCGACTGTGACAAATGCCTTTCCGGAAAAATATATCACAAGAGAAGCTCTATAATCTGTCTATTGACTGCTTCTATATCCGAAGATTTGTCAGCTTCCAGTTTTCTCGGCATCAGTTTGGAAGACGGCCAGTCATGACCTGGGATGGATGGGCTGCACCAGAGCCGACCGGTCGGGTTTCTGGACACGCTTGGCACCTGTTCAGAAATCCCCAGGCTGCCTGAGGTATTCAAAAGGTTGCACCAGTTGATATCCTCATTATGTTTCAATACATTATTTGAATAGGTGATGATGTAACAATTCACTAAGCACTCGTCGGCACTCTGTTTCTCATTTGGCCCTCTGAAGGTGCTGGAAGAAACAAATTATATTGCTATTGGTCACGAAGTTTCTTGATGAATAATTCATCAGGATGCAGGGGGATTCTCACAATCGCTGTTAATGACAAAGCATGCCATCTGCCACAGCAACAGGTAATTTAAAGACTCCATCATAATGTCAAAAGCGTGAGTGTAGACATGATACAAATGACATTGCCAAGAGGCAACAGACAATACCCAGATGTTCTCAAAGAAAAAAAAATTCTGTTATTTTCATGCTCCTCTGAGTGAAAAAAAAAATAAACAAATGTATTCAAGCATTGCTTGTTTTCCTCCCAATTTAATATGTCATGCAGGAAGATGACATAATAACCTCCTGGAGGAAGATGGTGCATTAAACCACTATTTGCATTGTCTCCCACCCAAAATGGAGCGAGGAACAGACTGACCATGCCAAGGACAAATTAGTGTCAGGGAACTTGATTGAACAAGAGCAGGTGCTGACTGTGAAACGTTGGGATAATGCATTTCACCATCAAATATTCATGAGTCCATGCACATTACGCACCATGCCGTACGTCATCCACTCGCCAATTACACCTGCAACCCCAAAGAGAAAGACACACCAAAAGGGTAGAGGGAACAACATGTAGAGTCATAAAGCTGTCCAAAAGGGGTAGATTTGCATAAAAAATAGTCATCTCTGTGAATGTGCCCTGAAATCTAGGCGCTGCTAGACGATAATTAGGAGGAATTCATCGTCCTTAAAACTGACCAGAAATGAAGATGAGGAGATGTCTGTTGCTGCATGGGGACATCCTGCCCTTCTAATGTTAAAGACATAAAGAAGCATGCATCTATTTCTGACAGCAGACTTTTATGTGAGCATTATTCTTCACTTCACTGTATGAATAAACCTCATAATTAAATGGTCACTGCATAAAGAGGGTGATTAAATTAAATAGCTGCTTATGTGTATTTTGAAATGAAAAGCTGCCATAAACTCTTCATATGAATCAAAACATAATTTGCAATTGCACATCGCTGTATTTATTCTTTTTTTTTTCGGTTTGTAATACTGTTTTCTCCTTTTTTCTTCTTTATGTGACTTTATTGGCTTTGATCGTAAAATTAAAAAAACATAAAACTTCCTCTTGATGTTCTCTCTGCTTCTTCCAGAGAACTTATGCACATACAGCGTACAGGCTCAGATATATACATACACCCACAGTGTCTTGACAGTCACCTTGACTCCTCCAAACAGGTTTTTCATCCACTCCAGATATCATTTGGGCACAAAAAGAACAATACACCCTGTTCTCACTCGTCTTGCAGATCTCTCAGTCTGAATTTCTGCTACACTCACCAACACTCACCACATTTCCACAGTTTTTTCCACCTGTACGTGATGTTTTTTGAGGAGTTAAAGTTGCCAAAGATATCTAATAGTCCAGCCTCCCTCAGCATCACTCTTTCGTAAATTACTGCCTCACAGATTGAATTTGATGAAGTTAATATTCTTCAACCTCAAGTGTTCCTCTACCCAACTCTTCCTCATTTTCCTGTTTTTAAAACTCCATCTATTTCTGTTGAACACAAGTGATTTCATCTGCTGCCATTTTTTTTTTTTTTTTTTGAGTGCTTCAGCTGACTGATGTCTTTTTTAATTAAGCTCTTACTGCAGATGTTTGGACACCACACAACTTGTGTTGTCATCCGAAAACTGTTATTTTAAAAGACAAAATAGAAATAATGCCAGGTTTTCTCCGTCCAAAGCAGATAAATGTGCTTAGTGCGGATTTTTTAAAAAGTTTGATGCTGATTTCGTGGTCTTACTTCTTTCAATCTGGGATGGTGTTTCGCTGAGTTTGAGTTTTTGCTAATTTTTGGAAACTTTTAACTGTGCAAGCAAATCTAAAAAACTGTAAGAGCTAAGTCCCTTGGAAACTAATCTGTTTGAATAAACTCTCCTATAACTGCTAACAGGAATGGTGAAATTTCCTGTTAAGGCCTGTGCAAGCTGATAAAATATTACTCTGCATATTTAATCATGTAAATATAATTGTGTGTGGATTACAGAAAATCCACAATAAATTCAAATATATCCATCCTGTTTTTATATTTAACAATCAAATTTGCATGTTTTATAGTCATCATCCTGAAAGAAGAAAAGTTTAATTTATCTTCAAGATTTCAAAAGTAATATAGCATTTATACTCGTGAGTGAATGTAAACATATGTCTGAATATCAGTGACTTAATTTAATTCTCCTCTAAATCCCCAGGAAGATCAAAATCTTTTTTTTTTGTCTACTCTGGGAGATAATTTTTATTACATCAAGCAGTCTTTATGATCTGATAGTTTCTGAATCCAAAGGGGCATTTACCCAATTATAACAGTAATCAATAATCCAAACTAAATGCTTGGCTGCTTTATTTTGATGCAGGTGTTTGTAATAAGACCTTCAAAACTTCTTTCTGCATCGCTGATTTTATAGATTGCATTTGTTGCGTATTGTTTCAGCTTGTTTATTTTAAAAAATGGTATGAATATCATTACAATGTGGGAGAAACCAATCTACTCAACATTCTGTCACAAGATGATAAAAATTCACTATGTTCTTTGAATCTTAAGTAGTTCCCTCTTCCCCCACCACTTTCTGTTTGTGTGGTTTGGGCTCCCATTATTTGTTTGTTTGGTTTATTTTATTTTTTGCTGGACGTGGATTTGGAGCCAGCTAGCAGCCAGCCAATGCTCATCCTGAATCCCGTTCTGACACAAGCCTGTGGCTGCTCGCTTTGCCCAAATCCACAGCCTCTGTGCTTCCCAGCAGCCAGCATGGCAGGATTTCCATCACAATTATTCCTTCTTCCAGCTCCTCTTGCTGTTGTCCGAAACACAAGGCTGCTCTATGCTCTTTTTTATTTTAAATCAGCTCTCATTTCACCAAAGCAAAGCATTCATCTCCACACATGACTCATTTCAAAGCTCTTGCCTTAGTGCATGGTCTAAAAACAGATCCAGCATCATCAACCAGCAATATGACTTTTCTTTTCATTCACAACAACAACAAAAAGCATAACCCTAACCCTGACAGCAAAAATCCTTCGCTGGAGTTCTCCTCCATCCTCTGCTGAAAGTTTACATCTTGACTTCCTGGAGGTCAGCCAGCTGCGATTGTCACATCTCTCTCCTCTCACTCTCAGATCTGAATCCTCTGTGGGCAACATAAGGCTCATTCAAGACACTTAATTTGATGAAAATAAGCTGTCAGCTGAGGTCTTCCCCATTGGTGGAAGCCCGAGGCTGAGTTGATCTTTCTCTGCATGATTCCTGGCTGATGACAAGCATGATTCCCTCTTTAACCTCGGAGGCACACATTAGGCTCCTATTTGCAACACCATGCACGTCTAGTGCAATACATATAAAAAGATAATGGTAGTCTGAAAGGGGCTTTTCTTGAGACCTTACTGTTAAAAAAAAATCTTTTATATGTTTTAGAGGCCTTGATGTGCAAAAATGAATACAAATCAAAAAAAAGTTGAGCTATGATGCTGTTAATCAAAGAGCTCAGCATTGTAGAAATAGGAATCTGTGAATTGTATCAACCCTCGCTTTCCTGAGCACACAGCGTGGGGTCTGCTCAGGTGTAACAGACAGAGAAGATCCTTCCCCATTCAGCAGGGAATAGACCTGTCACTCCTGAAAAAAAAAAAACCCTTGAAGAACCAAGCAGCGGAACCACATCCAGCTTCCCCTGAACACAGCCGGCACGCTGCACACTTATCTGGTGTGAACCAGGGTGGAAAGATACTAATGCAGGGCCACCGTCATGCAGGATGCAGTCATTCTCTGCAGATTGTGCTTGTTGGTGTTTACACTGGATTTTCTTTTGTTTTTTTGACTTGGGCGCAATGTTTTGGAAGCTCAGGATATTTTGGTGACTCACAACCTGTTCAGAAACAATAAATGCGATTGTTTGCTGCTTTTGTTGCAGGGTTAAACAAACTGACTTGCTGTTAGCTTCCTTCTTTTGTTTTGGCTCGGGAATAAAAAATCCCTGTGAGGATCATTAAAGTTAAAATTCAAAATCCTTCTACAAACCCACCAAAAATATCAGAGCTGCAAACTAATTCAAGTGCAAATTATGTACAGTATTTGTATGTTTCTTTCTCTCTTGAGCAATAATAGTTTTTAAAGTAAACACAATGTTGTGTGTTCTTTTAGTTACCTGTTCCAAGAATATCTGAGGGACCGCAAATGACTTCAATATATTCTAATAAATCAAGTCAATCTAAAAAGCACCCACATTTTTAAAATGCAAGGTTTTGAGAGAGGTAAATCACTTTAAGGTTTTTCTCTGTGTAAAATGTCAGATATGTTCTGTGCAACTCAACTGAGAAACAATTCACAAAAGGAAAAAATATATAAAACAATAAAAAAGCTATTTTAATCTTCGTATTCAGATATTTAAGCAGGATGAAAGTGATTCCTTTTTGTAAAGGAATCAGTCAGAGGAAGAGTAAAATAAAATCCAAAGCAATACACATTACCAATACACTGTCACTACCTGGATTTACTTAAGCAAATAGGTACAAGCCTCCTGTTACTACATTGGCTACTAACTTCCAGCTAGCAACACGTTTTTACCCCAACTGCTGATATGAGATTCTTATTTCTAAACAACCACATCAGTGGTCAAGCAAAGACGGGTCAAACCACTGCCATGCATCAAGCAGAGAAAAAAAGCTAAGGATACTGCAGAAGCCATTAATATTGACTCGAGAACACATGACTAAAAACTGGAAGAAAAGTGGGGAGCCATAGCCTTTAAGGAAGAAATGTGGCAAAAACAAAATGATTGTGTTTGATAATCACTTCAATGTTTGGTGAAATTACACCAAAGAAAAACAACAGTAGAACTGAGAGATGTGTTCAATAGTGAAGGTAAGGATATCTCCACACTCACAATGAGAAGGGAGTCAAAAGATTGGGTCCAAACATCTGTGTGGTCAGAAGAAAACCTCTGAAAAAGCTACAATTTGCAAGGGATCATAAAGATTGGATTCCGTAGTCTGAGGGGTCAGAATTACCCTCTTCCAGAGTGATGGGGCAGCAAGGTAAAGAGCAGCAGATGAAGTGATGGACCCATCACTTCTAGTGCCGACTGTAAAAGCCTGTGGAGGTAGGACTAAGATCTGGGGTTCTTCGGATCAGCTCTAGAATCAGCAACATTCATTGTTTCAGCTGACTGTCTAAATAAACAGAAAGACCAGGTTATTCTATCAATGGATTTTTTTCTTCCTTGATGGAATGGCACATATTCTGAAATGTCAATCTAGGATTCATCAAACGCAGCAGAGCACACAGATGTGCGCATTGTTGAAAGTCACAGCACAACAGTAAGACCTGATTTGATTTAGACTTTTTGATGTATAAAGACTGTCAGTTTTGCAGTGGTGTGGTGCAGTGGCTTCTATATTACATGTAGCACATCTGTGCTGTTAAATGATAGGACTGAAACTGGCTTCACACCTTGACATTTACAGCAGCTGAACACTTTTGCTGCGAGGATAGAAGGAGAAGGGGGAAAAAACCCACAGGCTTTTACAGTTTCAATCTTTGCCACACTTAATTGTTTAGTTTGCATCATGCAGATTACAGTTTATAAGGGGTCAATAATAGACTGTTTTGTTGCCTGGTGCATCGCCCCTAAAATCTTGAGTCTCTGAGCAACAAAATACAACTCAAAAAGAACTAACTGCTTAGCTGACAGAGGATATTGTGGCTAAACACTCTAGCTTGCTTTAATATTCTAAGTTATCAGGCTGGTGTTTGATAGCTTTGCTTCAAACTGTTCAAACAGCCCGAATCAACGACCGAAGGCTGTTTTATTCTAAAAACAGTGAAGGCTTTGAACTGTACCCATCGCAAATGATATTTTAAAATAAAATAAAAAAACCCAGAGGCTATAAAATAATAGGGAAATTTCTTATAATGTGTGCTTCTTCACGAGATGCAGCCTGCATGAATCAAGGAGATGCTTTCAGTATGCAGGACAGAGAAAAGGTTGGGTGGTTGGTCGGTGGTGATTATGGAGGAAAAAGATGGTACAAGACAACCAAAGCATTTCAAGCCAGCATGGGGTGGTCTGGAGATTTTAATTTAAACCCCCCACCAAGCAAGTGACGCAAGTGGGTCGGTGAAGGAGTACAAAACCGCTGAAAAGTGGGCAATAAAAGGCAGGACTGACAGCTCAATACGATTTCCACAAAAAAAAAAAAAAACACGTTTTTTTTCCTAGGACAATGTTCTGGCGACAGAAAAAGGACAAAGCGGAGCTTCTCCAGTCTGAGCAGACATTTGTTTAGCATTAAAGACGTAAACATTTAAATCAAAATTATCTCCCATTTTCAGAAAATGGACTTTGAGAAATGTCTGAGAGATATTTAAGCACAGCCAGGACAGAAAGCAACAAAAAAACTACAGCATGAACAGATGAAGACAATGAATGGATCATTTGAAAGTGGTCAAGACGCTGTTTCAGTAAAATCTTACTAAGAAGCAGTGATGACAATACATAGGAAGCATCAATGTCTTTTGTTTAAACCATGAATGTGGATTTGTGACAGGAGATAAAAATGGTGTCAATGAATAGCTATCACCGTAGTTAAACAACCTGCCAAAAACGTTATACTTCTCCACTGCTGATGAGTTTTATGGGGACTCTGACTTCACTTTGCAGCAGGACTTGGCACCTGCTCACACCACACCATTAAGGATTTATTGAGTATTATCAAGAGGAAGATTAGAGACACAAAACCCAACAATGCAGAAAAGCCAGCTGTAAAAGGAAAATGGGCTTCCTTAATAATTCATCAACTAAATTGAATAAATTAAGTTTTTTGAATGGGATTAAAATAAAATAACTTTCTATTGTTTTGGGGGGGTTTCTGAGGAATTGAATTTTGAGTTTTCATTAGCTGTTAGCATGATTAACAAATTTGACAAAATTGTAGATATATACATTCCTCTCTATTTAATGAATTGATATGATGACATTTATATTTTTCATTTTATTTACTGGAGAGACATTTGGGTGGTGTTACAGTTTGTTGAGATGCTCCTTTACCTGAAGTTCAAGCATGTTGAGTTCATCAGGATGGAAGAGTTTTGAATGGCAAGACTAAAGAATGATCATTTTCCAGAGCACAGAGTTTCCCATGAGCTCCCATTCACATTTTCCCTTTGCAACTACAGTACATGCTTAATTTATGTTGTCCCTAATCAACTGAAATGTGTGGAATTTAACTCATTTAATTTAAATGAGGATTATTATATCTTCTCCTTTTTGACTGGTTTGCGCTTTCCAAATCGAGTAAGTCGAGCTTCACCTGTTGCAAAACATCAGCACACCTTTGGTGCGCCGCGCATGTTTTGCACTGTTTTAACCTCCGCAAATTGGAGGAGTGTGCGGAGAAAAAAAAAAAAAAAAAAAAGATAGGTGGTGACTTGAGAGGAGGAGCGGCAGTGTGAAAGAGAGCACGCTTCATTAGGACTACATGTGGCTGGAGCAGACGGCTGGGCAGAGAGAGAGAGAGAGAGGAGCGCCGCCACATACAGCGTGTCTGGATCAGATGAGCGGGGGTCACCCAGGATTCCCTTGAAACTGCTCTCCGCTGGGAAACAACCGGGATTAGATGACGAAGATTTCATTCCAGCCTCGTTTACTGGGGTAAAATCAAGGCTATCGCTTCCTCTGCTGCTGCTGCTTCTCCATCTGCTTTTATAGAAGCGCACACTCTGTCATCGATTTATTTATATATATATATATATTTTTATTTTTTTTTTGCTTTTTCATTTCTCGTCTTTTGTCAAGATGCCGAGATGTGGGGGAGAAAAGTGAACTAGATTCTGCCAGGAACAGACCGAAAGAACAAGATGCGAAATAGGAACCAGTACATGACTGGATTCATTTTGTAGCGATTTTCATTTTCCAGTTTTATTATTGTTTGCTCAAACTCCAAGGAGAGAGAGAGAGAAAAACAAAACAAAACAAATGCATTCCTTTCCGTTTTGTTCTATTGGATTTTAGATTACCATCTGGTCGGTCGACACAAGAACACAGAGCTGAGCTCAACAGGCTGCGTGGTAAAAGTTTTACGTGCCATTTCTGTCAAACGGTCTTTGTTTTATAGTTGGCTTTCAGAAAGCTAATGCCAGGCTATGCACTGAACCCAGAGGCCAATTCACAGTCTGCCTTTTGGATACCCGCCCCGATTTTCGCCGTTACTATCCAGCACAAAAACGTGCCGTGAAGGTGAACTTTGCGCCGCGTGATTTTCCCCCAATCGTCACCTGTTTGATATTTTCCCGAAAAATATCAGGGACTGTAGCCGACGGTCTGTCCAAACTCCGGAGAGCGAGGCTCTATGAAGATCGCGACACGGTTGTTGCTTTCCCCTCGCAGAAATGCCAGTGCGCGCCGTGACCACCAGGTTCATGTACAAGGGGCTTTGCACTATCCCAGATGTCCTCTCTTACCGGACCCCGGTTCACCTGCCCGAGGACGAGGTGGAAGGTGAGCTTTGGCGCTTTTTTGCTTAATTGATTGTGGAAGTGTTTGGTCGTTGCAACCTCTTGTTGTTGAGATTTTGAGAGTTGGGGTGCCTGAATTCATGCAGCTTTTCAGCACGCCGGAGAGCTCCTCTGGCTGTGCGCTTCTTCCTTTTAACCAAAAGCAAATCTTACTGTGCACAAATTGAGGTCAGAATCGGTGTTTCCAAGTAGTTTAGATGCACAATTAGCTTTTTAACTATCACGAAACTAGATAAATCAATAGAAGAACATTTATTCATTTTACGAGAATTGATTTGTCTGGGGGCAACATCTTAATTGCATCCAGCATGTTTGTAAGTGATTTGGGTTTAATCCAAGTGACAAACCTGGGGACCAGAAAGAGGTCTGGTTAGTTATGCCTTTGAATAATATTAATCTTCTCCTCCAGGGTGAAAGAGGTATAACACACCTTTTAGGGGGGGGGGGGAAATGTGGGGAACTTTTGAATTGCAACTCTGAATTCTTTGATTTTGAGTAAATAAACTTTAAAAAAACAACAACAACAAAAAGGCCAGCAATGCCACATGTTTCTTAAACTATCCAATGAAGTAGAAGCTGCAATTGTAACCCAGGTGCATCTCTGTCAGGAACAGTGGTTTTGTTTTGCCAAGTGGCTCTCAGAAGGAGAAAGCACAGCTGGCAGAGAATAGGAACAAAGCCAGGCAGACTCCAATAAAGAGATTCACACGATAAGATTAGATATCACATAGTCTTCTCTTCCTCATCTTCTTCTTCTTTTGTCTATAGGTTGCCCACACATAACAGCATGCCCTTGCTTTGAACCCGTTTTGACATTGAAAATTCACAATCTGCGGTGAGGACATCAATTTAATTAAATGATTGGATTTATGGACAGGCAGGAATTTAGAACAACTGTGACATGCCTTTTGTAAGGACAAAGCTTTTTTTTTGGTAATTTAGAGTCATTAAATATGCAGAACAATCAGGCAGGCCAATTAAACCTTAATTTATTTACCCAGAAAATATTCACTGAGCACGTAATGCACAGGTAGATTAACTTTGCTTTGCAAACAGCAATTTTCTGCTTATTACAGGGAACTTCACTCAGTGTAGTTGAGTGAAACTAGCAGGTTTCAGTTTTGCCTCCTCTGTCTAACAGGTCCAGGACCCGTCTGTGGGCATGAATCTGGAAGCTCCCACCTGCCCTTTAATGCCTCTCCTGCACCACCTTCACACACTGCAGCAGGAGTGTCTAAATGAATGTTGTCACCACTGCAGTCCTGTGTTTTCCCAGCAAAAATTCACACTTTCTACAAAAAAGATCTAAGATAATCAGCATATAAATACCAGTATATTCACAAAATCTATGATTAATGCAACATAGAAGCTCACTGATTGCTCATCTCATGTAATTACGCTCCTCTAATCATATTTAGGGTAACTGCTCTACCCGTGGAAGGTTTTAATAGATATTCCCAGTCAGATTTAGCATATTGAGATTCACCCAGTTAGCTCTACATCCCCAAACCTGATTACAGCACACTGATAGATAGCAAATAAAAACTCTCATTAATTTAACTCTTTCAATCATGCTGTGCTGGTCATTTTTCCAAGTTAAAATTCTCATTAGTTTGGGTGCTTGTAAAATCATTTGTTGC
>CAEFZX010003661.1:0-71373 GCA_903066825.1 Alfaro cultratus
ATATATCAGCTGATAGATTTAGAGATCTATCAGCTGATACTGATAAATAGTATAGTCCCCAAATACAGTTATTTGTATTTTGAGGGGGCTTGATCATTTTAATTATAACATAATCCTATTGCCACACCAAGTGGTTGATTTGCACTATTGTGAAGAATAGGATTAAAAGAAAAAATAAATGTAGCATTCTATCCAACCCTATCCTACACTACCTTTCTCTTTATAATGCCATCTTATTCTATTGTATAATGATGTATTGTATCTTACAGTGTACATATATATTGAGATTTATAGCATCACATTGCATTACCCTATCCTATGCTTCAAGACAGTCGTGTCATCCACTGTAAATTACATCTCCTTATTCCTATTTATTGTATGCGCTTAAGTGTACAGTATGTTAACCAGGACCTGAGGGCATAGTTTGAGTGTCTGGCAATTAAAACCTTCTGTACCGATCAATGATACACACTCTCACACACAAACACACTCTTACATGGATTTTAGAACTTTCTCCTTATGATTTCCAATATCACTTTCTTTTTTCACCTGTGAGTCATAAAGCGTATATATTTCGAAAAGACACAATACAAATTCAGCTAGGAAAGGGTCATAATACCCATGACAGTGCCTGTCAGTCAAGGAAGAGGGTGTGTGCAGCTGAACCCCCTCAGTGATATCCCCTCAATCTTCCCACTGTGAACATCTTTGGTTTCCAAAACAACCAAAAACAATGCAGGCAGAAGTAAAATTTGTATAATTGGTGGCAAAGCGGTTTAGCCCACACGTCTCACATTTAGAAGGAGGTGGGGAAGGCCTCCAAGCTCCCACATAGGAAGACGAGGCAGGCGGAAGAAGAGTCGAAAAAAGGAGGCGGAAGGGGTGGAAAGAGCAGACAAAGAAAAAAGGAATAAAAAATAATAACATCACACCTGCGTCTAATTTTCCGTGTGCGTCGTGGAAGCATTGTTATTGCCTGGCTCAAATGATTGCGCAGGCATCACAGGAAACAGCAGAGACAGCAAGGTGAAGGTAAAAGGTGAAGGGAGCCAATTTTCCATATCAGAGGTGGTTTGTTTGCCCCGAGCCTGAGTTGTGCCTAAAGTGCCATAACATTACAGCACTCCTACAGATGAGATCAAAGGCTCCAGTGAGGGATCCTCTGTGGTTTTGCTGGCAAGCGGCCGTCCTTTTGCTGAAAGATCTTTTCAGGGCTTTCCACACATTGACTGATCACACAAAATGCACTCTTAATGGAGACAGGAAATGCCACATACAAAAACTTCCTTTCTTTCTAAGTATAGGCTAATATTCAGAGATTAAGCTTTCTTGTTAATTATTTTCATTTTAATTAGTAAATCTTAATTAACAATGAACATTTACCCTTAAAATATTTTGGCTTTGGAATGAAGGAGGGGGGTGAAGAAAAGAGAATAAATATGACAATCTTTTTGGGACCTCCGGGCAGGATTACTGATGCAGGCTGCCTTAGTTATTAAACACGTTCTAAATTAAATGCCTCCATGAATTTTGCACAGAAATATATTTTCATAGTTTTGCATGCCAAATGTGACATTTTATATTTCAGATTCATCTCGCTGCAGTAATTTTCAAGAAATGTCATATAAACAAAGATTTTGTCATTTACCAAAAGAAATTACTATGCGTGGCAGGTTTGGCCATTGCTTCTCTCTTTCTTTTTTTTTTTTTTTTTGCCTCTCCCTGCTTGGCCCCCTTATTCTGCTTGCGCTAGTTGTTTCAAGTCAGCAAGCCATAAAAAATCTTTATCTCAGTGAAACACAGCAATTTGGGAGATAATCGAATGGTGACTGGGGGGCACAAACGCCAGTCTGAGGAATTATACCACAATCTCCCCTGCATTTACAACCTTCCTCAAAGCCAGTTGTCACCCTGGAAGGAAAGCCCCCGACTGAAGATTCATTACATCTTTAAGCCAGCACGGTGGCATAGCAGGCTCATCCCCAGATGCAACACAACAGCACACTCACTCCCACAGCTGGTGATGCTACCGCTGCAACTGCAGTCCCCTTTCTCGCTTTTACTCAATTGGTTCCCCCTTATTTCTTCTCTCCCTCTTTTCTGCTTGGGTTTCATCTTCTAAGATTGCATTTTCCACCTACTGATGTTTCCTTAAACGGGAGACGCTACTCCCAAAACGACAGAAAACAAATCTTTAAAAGTTGACATAGAAAGCGTAGCTGGACAGCTGGATGGTTAGCATATCGGCTGGGGGATTCCTTTTGGCTCATTGTAGCGCAATACCTATATACAGTTATATTCAATTAATTAGGAAATTCCTATTCTTGTGACAAGTATACCTTTTGAAAATAACAACCTTTCAGCAGGTATTGAACATACTTTAAATTAAGCCCACATTTCTCTATTAAAAATTTTTTTTTTTGATTTTTTTTATTGGTCCGATGTAATATTCTAATCTTAAAAGTCATGTTTTCATTAGCTTTAGGCAAAAAAAAAATCATCTTAATTAACAGAAACAAAAGTTGAAAACACCAGTCACAGTGTAATTAATCATCATAATGTGTTTAACTTAGTGAACTGAGTTGCTGAAATAAATGAACTTTTCAATAATATTCAAATTGTTTGAATAAGACTGCATGTGTCTGTATAGGCATGCTCATATGGAAACACTTAATTTCCCCTTTCTCTCACTGGTACCGTTCACTACCTCATTACATATAATTACATCATTTAGCAGTTTTTTTTCTGTTTTGCTTTTTCCGGGGGTGGGAGGGCAGGGGGTTACCAAGCAAAGCTGTTTTCTTCTTGTAATTTGTAAATAGGATCGATATATTTCCCATGACATCACACTCTTAGGGCGATTCCAACAAAGCAGCTCCAATACTTTGCAGTTGCTAATTCTTTGTTCTGTAAAAGAACCAGTTTGGTTCTCCTTAACTTGATGCTACTCTACTATAAAATCTCATTGGGTAAAGTTTACCCAGTTCTCTCAGCATCCTGCATTAAAGCCATCAGTTTAATTCATTAAATATGCTATAAAAAAAACATATACTTGTTTTGTTAATGTGAAACAAAAAGTGGAATTGTTCTAAGTGAAAACCTACCAAGGTGTAATAATAGTTGCATTTCAAAGAGAGTATTTTAAAATACAACTACTATTTTCCATCAAACCAATCACATCAGGTGTGTGTTGTTAGTGGCCGATGCTCTAAGGCATAGGACTGAGTTAACTTTTTTAGACTTGCTTTAAAGTTATTCACTGTGGAAATCCAGTGATCAGTACATTCCAACACAATGCGTCAAATACATAAAAAAAAGTTTCAATTGATGCAACACTCTTGATGTGCATTCCACTTTAAATAATGCAATGTGTGTTTACAGCTCTATCGTCCAAATTGGGCATATGAAAAGCAAAACTAGCTCAGAAGTCTCAAACATTTGTGCTTAGAAAACTTTGAATGGTTTTTGGACTCCATGCCCTTGGCCTGGCTTTTGATTCTGACGAATGTGGTTTATTCCTATTAGCTGCTACTCACAGCACAGAATTATATTTAAACTTTCTCAGACTTTATAAAGGCCCTTGTGATTTTGACTTGATTAATTGTATAAAATAACCTAAAAAAAAATCCCTGCTAATATAAAAAAATATATAAGGAGAAATGGGTAAACTAACATCAAAATTTCATATCTAGCCAGAGTTAATTTAGAAATCAAGCTATAATGAAAAATCTGTTCACTTTTAGGCCTCTTTATAGACTTACGTTTAGCTTCTGAAATGCAAGATGTTCCAATCTCGGGTTATAGAGAATATAAGTGAAAACCAATGGGACCATTGAACCCAGAGAAAAATTAAGAAATGTGTTTCTTCCCATCTTCACACCCTTATTTTTAGTCCAATTGATGTCTGTTTCTCAGTCCACCGTCGCCTTACCTGCCACGAGGGCCGTGATCCTGAAGAGGAGGATTGTGGGAGCTCTTTGGCCGCCGCCTCTTCTCGGCCTTCGCCGAGTGCTCTGATCGACAGGCTGTCGAGGTTTTTGCTGCAGTGCACAAACATGTGTGTAACACACACCAGTACGAGGGGCTAACCCTGTTAACAGCCACCTGCATTTTGGGCCCTCTGTTGTTCCACACTGTAGCCAACAGCAGCTCAATCTAATGACAGCACAACAAAACACTTTCCATTGGGTCCCTCTTTCTCTCTCTTTCGCTCTCTCTCTATTTCTCTCTCCTTCTGTGCTTTACGTCTTTTCTCTGTGGGTCTCTCTCTCTCTCCTTGCTTTTCTCTGCCTTTCAATCTTATCAGCGGTAATGTAATAAGCGCTTGCTTCGCTCGTCTCCTCGCCACCTCTCTTAATTCCTCAAAATAAAGCAATATCACAGGGGCCCCGGCCTGCCTGTGACTGGGGATAAGATGCTTGTTAAAGGAAGGATAATTCAGCAAATAAACGCTCTGCATCAAAGGCGGGTGCTGGGTCTTTCTTTTTCCTCTCCTTCTCTCCCTCCCCTCTGTTTGCCTATCAAAAGTATTACACATGCTTTCATCAGTTCACAACATGGCACAATGTGCTTCCTAATGCAATTACTCAACCTCCATTAAATCAGAAACGGTGGAAACAAATGAATTACACATTTGTTACAAAAACACAAGTCAGCTCTGTGTCTGTTCAAATTTCTCTCTCTCTCTCTCTCTCTCTCTCTCCCTCTCTCTCTCTCTGTCTCTCTCTCTCTCTCAAAGATATAGGGAGAGAAAAGTGAAATCATTTCTCTTTCCATTTCAGGCAGATGTAGCCCTGGGTGATGCGTAGAAAGTCTCCGATGTCTAATAGCCACCCACTATTGATATCAGCAAGGATTTACAGTGTTCAAGGCTGTCTGGAGGAGGTCATCTCGCTAAACTCCAAATCACATTCATCTGACAGGGCTGGTGTCCGACTTACCACCCACCCATAACGCGGGCCAGCACAAGCCGTGGTTCTGACGCGTACACTGGTTTCTTGATTTTTATCATCTCAGCCAGCATGGTAGTCAGTAATTAATGAAAACTTAAACATGCTAAGCTTGATTGCCCGCAGGGCTCTCGCCACAACATGTGAAGCCTGACCAAAGTGGATGGAGCAAGAATTGATGCACCTCCTAGCCCAATGATATGGACAGATTTCAGTGCCCCTGAGCCATATTACCCACAATGCAATGCCTACTGACAGCAGAATCCTTGTAGAGGACATATGAATCTGTCCTACGGTAATACAAATGCTTCTCACACAATTAATGATTACAGTCACGTGACATCAGTTTTATATATGAGGGGGGTGATATGAAAGGAGCTGTACTTACCACTGAAACAATGTGTTCACTCTGGGCTGGGGTCTTAACACTTCATCGCTGTCTCTCTGTGAACTGGGTTCCTTCACAAATTACATCAGTTGAAGGGGTTTCTCTTCTTTAAATGTTTTACCAAAATGTTTGTATTCTGTAATGTTACAAATTGCAGTGCCTTTTAGAGAATATTTTCACTCCTTGAGTTATTTCTCTAACCCTTGAAACTTTTTTTTTTTTTTCTGTAGAATTTAGGTCTTGATATTTACCAGGGCATTTTATCTAAAAAAATATGTTGTTTTTTTGTTGTTGTTTTGATTTTGTTTGTTTGTTTGTTTTTTTCTTGAATGAGACGTTTGATGTCCTAGCTGTTTGTTCAGGGTCATTGTCCTGCTGGAGGATCAAATTTGATCATTCATTTGATCTATCTTGATATCAATCCTTAGCAGTGCTCCTGTTCCTGCTAAGAATCCCGCAAAATGAAGCTCTCACCACTGTGCTTGATGCGGGTATGGTGTGCCCACTGTTACTGTTCCCCACACCTTGCACTGTGCATGTTGACCAAAAAAGCTTTGAACTATTCTGGCTGTAGCAACATGTTTTTCACATTTGAAGTCTGCTTCACATTTGATGAAAAGTTAGAAAGATAGAAAAAAACATGTAAGCTTTTTTAATTAGCCTTCTAGGTTGTTTCTTTGCATCGTTTCCAAAGAACAGTAAGGCACGGCTCTGCGATGTTTGGTACTGTTTCATACACTAGCAAATAGTTAAAATTTACAACTTCTGAAAATTCCCTCTGAAAACACTTATAGCTACCCATTATAATCAAACACAAAATATGTCTTAATATGCATTAATGTGCACATTTGAAACAGTTTAGCTCTACAGCAGAAGCTAACAGCTACAGACTTCCTTATATCTGCTCTTGGGAGAACAACCAATCAATGCCAGGGTAAATTAATGACCCTCATTGCTTTGCAAACATCAGCCAGTAGCAGGTAAAGTTAGAATCCAGTATTGTTTCTCAGTGCAACCTGCATTTCAAGAAATATAAATAAATAAGTGAAATTGCTATGAATAATACTGAGTTATGTTCCTCAGAAAAATCAGTGAATACTGAACCTCAAATAGGCAGTGTGAGCCACTGTCCTCATTTGGGTTGATTAATCAAACAAGATTGATATAAAATACATCTTGTGTTGTTGTCATGTGACAGAATAAGGAGTTTGAATGTTTTTGCAAGGCACATAGCTTAAGATTTTAGGTGAGCTAAGAAAACTGTTATTGCATTTAAACATACAAAAAAGAATGTTAAACTGAAGCTAATAAATAGGGCAAATAAAATAGAGATCATGGTTTGTAAAGAAGGTTATAAACAACTCAGGAGGCTAAAATTATAGATACACTTGATTCAGCTTCTATACGATGCATGGGCATTTACCTCAACATTGCCAGTGAAGAAAGCCATTAGCCTTTTTTTCCTCTTTGCCCACTCACTCTGTTCCTGGGTTCCCTTCTGATCTGGTTGCTAAAAATACATGCAAATACAAACACACACACACACACACTTTCTATGGATGCAGACTTATGAAACAGTACAGTGCACCATAATAGCAGAATTAAGCACAAGGAGCAACTGTAATGCAATCTGCAGGCAATCAATACTGAGCCAGACCCTAAAGACATAGAGCATTTGATGAGTGTTTCAGCCAGTTTTACATTCAGTCAGCACATTCACAACACCCTCCCCAATTCAGACACATTGACATCACTAAGTGACAGCATCTTGCAGACGAAGAAAGAGCAGAGGAAAAAAAAGCTATAATTTTTAAATAGATGTGAAATCTCTGGTGGATAATGTTCTTTCATTTGAAGGTGGGTGTGCAAACAGTAACGGAGCATGTGCATATTTTCCCAGAATAAGATAACACTGATCCCAGCACTGATAGAGTGGATGCCACTGATTATCCACTTATGCGAAGATGAGTCAACTGTTGCAGTGACTTCCAAGTGACATTGAAACACTGTTTATACCTTTGTTCCTATATTACGTTTGCTCGCTATTCATGTAATATTCTCACTGTCTTTTCAAATGAGATTAGAACTAAAAATACAGTGAATAGAACTTCTGCATTAATGTCTGCAAAGCTTTTGCAAACTGGATTTCCCAAGACAATATAACCCTGACATTCTTCTATCTACTCTCATTCCTCTTTTGACTGGGGGAGCATAAGCATGCAAACACTTTATTTTGTTCTCAGAAAGGCGTCTGATCTTAAATGCTAGTTTGTAAAATCCCCTGTGGTAAAATAATATGTTGTCATGCTCCATTTTTACTGAAAAGACCAGAAGACTGGCTAAAGAAGCAAGCAAAAGCAATAGACATAGTTGAAAATTGAAAGACATAATGAAACTGAATAAATGAATTAGGTGAGAATATTGCATGTGGTATAAAGGATAAAGCTGAAATCCATGTTCTAATTTTGTGCTAAACAAGAATGAGTAATCTAACCTCGGAAAATCCCTTGAGTGTTTGTTTTGCACAAAAACAAAAAATTAAAAATCACAGCTGAGATTTTACGAAATCTGTGAAAACAAATGCAAAAAATAAAGATTGCAGAACAAGAGAGCACACAACCCAGGGTGAAACAGGAAAGAGAAGAATCAGTAAAGCAAGTTATACATACAGTCTACAAACAGAGAGACAAAAGCAGACAAACGCGTGTTAAGACACACACAAACACACGCATACTGTGTCCATTAGCCAAACCTCTGATACACAGCATAATGGACACGGCTGATGTGCTAGTGAATATGGGATGATGACACAGATATTCCCCTTTGTAGCACTGACCTGCTGCAGTGAAAGGCTGCCAAGCGTGATCATGTCAGGCCGCACACGCTCCCTCAGCTGCTGGGCGTAGCAGGGGATCACTTCCTCAGCGGCTCTTGCTGCAAGGAAAAAAAAACAAAAAAAAAACACATAAAACAACTCCAAAGATTGTCTAGAATATTACTGGCGCGATTTAAATTAAGTTCATTAATTTTATCAACAGACTATAGAGTTTTCAAATATCTCAGAGATCTTGAGCACTTTTTTTTTTCCACATTAACATGCATTAAATCCTATACCACAATATAAGGTGCACAATCCATAAAACTGCATAGAAAAATTTTATTCTTTATACTAACAGTATCCCTACACAATAAATCAGCCTCTGAAACAAATAAAAGAATAGCATTACTTTTTACAGCACTTTCCCTGCCTGTTACCATCCTCCCTGCTTGGAGTCCAGCTTCTCCTCCCAGCCAAGCACTACTCTCTGCCTGTGGTTTGGCAATGGTATGGGCCTGGGAGGGCCTGGGGCCCGAGGCATCACCACCACCACCACCACTGTGGAGCAGCAGTCGCCGCTGAAGCACCAGATCACCCGCCTTCACCTCCAACACCTCCTCATCCCTCGAGGCTTGCAGCGTACCTGGAGAGATAACGCATCGGTGAGTACGCTCAGACACATGCATACAAACAGGCACACACAGATGCACAGGCGGATGGGCATTCATAAACATCGGCACATGCATTCACATGCTGATGGATGAGCATACTTAGCAGAAACGCACACCTCCACACACATGCACCCAAACACACACACACGCTGATATGTGTGCTTTTGAACAGAAAGCGTGGAGGTGGACAGTCATGTACTTATGCAGAAAAATGAAAAAAAACAAAACAAAAAAAAAAACAAGGCAGATCCACACATGCACTTTCACAATCTCTGCATATACTTCCAAAAGTAGTCACACAATTTGAACTTTTCCATATGTTCCCACATTTTAACTACACTCTTAAATCTATTTTATTGGAACTTTGTGTGATAGATCAAGGGTGTCCAAATAATTTTATGTGAATTGGTCACAATTCAAGAATGGTATAAATTTGGCCAGTAAACAAGGACTATTGATGCAGATAGTGACTTTTAAGCATTTTTAAAATGAGACTTTAAACTACATATATAAAAAAAATTATTTATATAAATCAAGATCTAAATATAATCCTTAACCTTTTTGTTCATTATTTATTTATGACCCACAAGCACTTTCAACTTGTCAGCTTTCATTCTCAGGGCAAAACATTTTTTCAACACCACTGGGATAGAGCAAAACAGGAAGCTGTGCACATCTGTGAAGGAAAAATATTTCAACATTTTTCACAAAGAAAATCTGAAAAGTGTGACATGCAATTGTAATTAGCGCCTCAACTAAGTCAAACTGTAATCCAGCACCACTAATTGCTTAAAGTCAGGTAATTATCAAGAATATATTTGTTCATTTTGTAGTCTTTTATTTGTCAAAATTGTTAAAATATTATTGTTTTCATTTTGCCTCATGATTAAGTGACCTAAAAATAAGTGATAAAAGAAAACCTGAAGTCATAATAAAATGTTTGAGGCATGTCAATATATTTGCAAATCTTTGTCCTAAAGTAACAGAACAATACTTTTTTAAGACAATATTCTTTTGAAATTTAGATAGACAGCATAAAGTTGTAAATAAACTAAAGCTTAGTTTGCTAAGAGTAGAATAAAAATCCCATAAGTTGCAGTTCTGGTGTTGCAGAACCACACTTTCTTTACAACTAATCGCAAGAATTAGATACAATCTTCTCACTGTGTGTCTTTGCAGTTGTGTTGTCCTCCTTCAGTGATAGAAAATGTGACAATTCTTTTAGAGCATAGAGTGTATTCAACGTGTGCAGTCCAACATGTGTAGGAGCCAAAGCTCTTGTCGTTGCCTAATGCTTTTTGTAAAGAAGTTGCTATCATTGCCTCACGCCTCGCAGAAAACAGGAATGAAAAGGGTGCCAGTTCTGTGTTACAGTACCTCACTGAGCCAAAGCATAAGAATCCATCAAGATACAAAAAAAAGATTATTTCTAGACAGACAGAAGAGGTTTTTGCAGAATCTCTGTTTGACAAAAAAAACAAAAAACAAAAAAACAAAAAGCATCCCTAGCACTGGCCACTGTCCATTTTATTAATATTTTGTTTTATCCATTCTCTGGCTTGTGAAATTCATGTTTTTTTTGTGACAGACTGAGAAATCAAAAACAAAAGCCTTAGAAGCAGTCACTAAATACCAGGATCAGCTATGAAGACATACTCCCCTTCTGCCCTGCTGCCACATAGAGCACTGTACCATCTGTACCGGTGGGAGGCAACCATACAACTACATAAGGTAATTGTTTTGAAGTCTATCGTTGCTAAGTAAAGTGTTAACTGGCAGTCGCCACAGTTTCACTTCAGAACAGGAGTGTGATCTCTCTTCCTCTCCTTTGGTGTAACTCTTTGAGTTTCTGTCTCTCAGCCTATTGCGTGGAACTGTTAATCCAAGATCCTCTTTACATTCTCCGGTGGGATTTTTATGAACATCCCAAGACAATGAATAGGGGCACTAATCTCAGTAGTACAGCTAAATCCAAAACAATGGGGAATAATGCAAGCCTTCTAAATTCTACCATGCTGAAGCGGGCCTAAACCCATCGCTCGTGTGCTGGAATTACAAAGTAGGTGTGCGTCATGGCAAAAGGATCTGGTATAACAGCCTTCACGTAGAACAATGCCAAGCTTTAACCATCTGTGTGTCGCCTTGATGAATACAGTATGAAATGAAAGTGACTTAATTAGGAAAGGCACACCTGCCATAAAACAATTGCCATCCATGGAAAGCACAAGGTAGGGTCCCTTTTGACTTCATTCTTTCTATGTCTGCAGTCCTGCTATGGATGTCTATCCTATCCTTGTAGAGCTTGCTGTACTTACGGAATTGAATATTTAAGTCTTACTACAATCTAGAAGGGTGCAATGCCTTGCAAAATTATTTACAATCTTTAAACATTTTCACATTTGTGCTACAATTACAAAGCTCTGCATATTTTATTGGCACTTTATTTGACAGACCCCTTCACAGTAGTGTATAATTGTGAAATGGATGGAAAAGAATGCAAAGTTTTCAAACTTTTCATGAGATAAATATGAAAACTGTGTTGTGTATTGGTATCCAATACCCAGCATCATCCCATGGATTTGGATGCAACTTAAAATTTGTTCTGATGTGACCAGTTTGCTGTCTCCTCCATGTGGCTTGTGCCAAACTGCAAGTCAGACTTCTTATTGCTTTCTTTCAACTTGGCAAAAGAGCAGGCTGGTGGAGAGAACAGATAGTTGAACTTTCAGCAGAGTGTGTCACCAGGGCTTTAGAAATCTGTATTAGTGCCAGATTTACCATGGCCCTCCTGGCTTCTTCTTTTATTAATGTTCTCATCACTTGGCCTTTCAGTTTAGGGGGATAGCAATTGTGCAAACCCACACACAGGTTGACTTGGTTCGGTAAATTTGATACTTCATATGGCTATTGGGTAAACTAATTTTATTTAAATGTATCAGAGTAAGAGAGGCAGAAAAAAACTGTCTGCAAATCCTTTGAAAATTCTATAAATAATTAATAAATCATGTAGCATTTTCCCAGCACATCAAAATTATGCACTACAGTGTTCTGATCAATAGGATAAGTCACCAATGAAATCTAACAATGTGGTGAATATTAAAGCTAACTAGGATAAAGTATCAGAGTACTAATGGGATACATACCAGGTATGTTTATAAAGGTTTCATCTTCATTCAGCAATGCAGTCATTCTTTCATACAGTCTGTTTTCATCTGCCTTCAGTATTTCTAGAAACCAAAACATTCAGAAAATGACTTCACCTTCTGTGAAAAAAATTTTAAAAAAATCTCATACATTTATCAGCTTCGAGATTACTTTCAACTTATCAGACTGGAGACATTGGCTGCAGCAGAAGAGGGTGAAAATGCAGACGGGAGTAATGAAATAGGAGCATTAACATGCCTGTTAGCTGGCCTGTCATCGTGTGATGAGATTTGATTTGGTGAATCCTTTGATATTACAAGGCAGTGATATCCAAAAGATACAGGTGAAATGGCTTCTCCATTAATAGCCAGGTTTCATTATTACATGCATATTGCTTGGCTCCCAAGAGCTTGCTTTTAATAGGCCCATTTCAGCAGAAGGCTGCAAACTATTGATGTGGCTCTACATGTGTCTTTTTGACTGGGGAGAGGAAACTCTACAGTGAAATGAAAACTGACCAATGATTCGTGACCTTCATCAATGACAACTAGTTGGGTAGCCAATCTAGTGATGCCATCATTTGGTGTATTTACATAAAATGTCCCGCCGTCACAAATGGCAGCCTGCTACCAGTGATCTCTCTCACCCCTCTTTAATGAACCGAGGAGAACCATTATGACAGAGAATGGCATACTTAATTCCAGCTCATCTTCGGCGCTGACCCCAGCCATCTCGCATTGCCTTGGGTCTATCTGTTCTGGCGGTGGCGGGTCAAAGTAATTTCGAACACGTTCATTTCCTTTGGAAAGCGAGGAGGGAGAGTGGAAGGGTTGGGAAAAGGCAGACGGGAGGTGTGGAGGGGAGTGTATGAGAAGGGAAGGAGGGAGTTGTACAGGTTCAGGTTAGTGGTTATTAGAAGCACATGAAGCAAAATTTTAATTTTGAAACGCACACTGTAGAAGGGCAGTGGCAGCGGTGGGCTAGCAGATAAGGCAGCTCCAAGACGAGACAAGTTCCGAGGCAGAGAGAGCGAAGTGGGAAAAAAGACTGCTGGGCTTCTCAGAGCACCTCTCTATGGCCTGCAGTGCTCTGGGGCCTAATTAGCATGCCGCAAAAGGTCAAGGCAGGCAATCTCTTAAATACAACTCCCATATGTTTGCCATGTTCAAAAGAAACTAATGAGAAAGTCTACAAGCCTTAAAGTACCTGGAATTTCAAAGACAATACCTTCTAAATACTCCGAGGTCAGCGGCCTTGAGGACCAGGCGAGTTTGGGGGACCTGATCCCAAGGAAAATAACCCGAGCCCTTGTCTCATTGACTTCTTATTAGCAATCACTGACCTATGGGTATCAAGTCTGCGCCACACAGTTTATGAGAATCAAATGACTCCAGGGCTTGTTCCATTGAGAGTACACACTGCCGAGCAGCTTCCTTAACCACAAATCATTCTCATTTACAAGTCTTGAATTTTTCACTCCGATCCAAAATTGCTTTACTTTGTATTTCTCAAGTTGTAGGGGCATGGTCCATTAAATCATGATGCTTATTTGAGACAAGGCCTCTCTTTATAGGAATCTGAATGTGTTGGAGCTCGGATGCTTAAAAGTTGTCAGTAGGTGAGTTTGGATTGGAGCTCCACCACCCAAATATGGCAGAGTTCACAGAGATCCTTTCAAGCTCATCTAAAATTTCTGCAATGGGTTTGCACACGCTGTCCGTACTCTGAAGTTAAACACTCAGACGGAAATACTTATTAACTGAGGAGCTGCAGTGTGACTTTTCAATGGCGCCATAAATTGACTGTGAAATTCACGTTAAGTCCCTCTACACTGTTAGCAACGAGTTTGAACAATTTCTCTGCAAATAGCTCTGAGGTTATGAAACCCTTTTTTCAAACACAAATTTGCATAATGGTAGTAGCTTCATGAATCGCCTTTTGAGTCATAGCTGTGATTTACCTAAATAGTCTGGCTGCCCTCCAATTCATCCCTCTAATGAAAATTTCAATTATCTGTTCTTACATACAGAGTATATGAAACTAACATTTCTCGAAAGCCAGAGACACTGTTAGCAGAAACGATATAATGAGTTTTTTTTTTGTTTTTTTTTTTAAGTCAAAGTGTCACACAAATTTTACACAAATGCTACTGAGTCTTTCACAATTCAATTGCTATATTTTGTATTCCTCTATTTTAATGTTAATTGTTTAGCTAGATACTACATTTTTTGTTTAATCCAAGTATGCTGGTGTGGTGATTGTGTGACTGCATTAAAAAGACAAATCAATTTCTTATTGTGTTGCTAAAATACGATTGATATATAACATTGCATCTTGTCTAACAGTTCTATGAAAAGCATTAAAACAGAACTTGTGAACCTGTGAATTCAGTAGTTACATCAGCACAAAAGCATCTTTAAATTGATGTGTCAGAATATATATTTGTCTCATGTCTATTTTATTGGGCTGGTATAGACTTTTCTCTTCTTTGCATCTTTAAGATGAGAGCTCTGTTTTTATGTAGTTTGTTAACGCTTTTCCTTTTAACGATGTGGTATGGTGAAAACAGTGTTGCAAATATTTATTTTAAGTAGTTTGTAATTGTTAGCTATGCTACAAATATTTTCTACCATATAGTTTGTTATATGATAAAAGTGCAATAAATTTTACCATTTATATCTATATATAATTCATTAACTTTTGACAAATAGTTTCTTTTTCGCAGATTATATTTCTTGAAACCGTTGCAATTGTTTTGTTGCTGTTTACAATTCGTTAACACTGTTAACTATGAAACCTTTTACGTAATTTGATATTAAACTTTGTTACAAATGTTACTTTTTTTATTGCAGTTGTTTTCCCCTGTTATAAGCACTCGATCTTATGTTGTTTCAGTTCAATAACTCTGTTACACAGCTGTAGGCGAAAGGCCATAAATATACATATGTTCAGAAAGAAAAGGATTGCTTTAACAATTACTCCATGCCTTCAACATTCAGATCAAAATTTGTTGCAATAAAAAAAAAAAAAAAAAACATTTACTGTACATCACTGAAAAAAAATAAACATCTTCCATTAGCAGACAAGAAGGGACAGATGTATAGTGCCTCACTTTCCATTTTTAAACAGTAATATTACACCAGGATGCATTTTATAGGAACACTAGACAAAATAAAAGATTTTGCACTTTTCGGAGAACTCAGGAATAAATATTTCTGCCCACATGAGTCTGATTCTATTTCCATTGCATTACTAATAATGACAATAAGGGTAAAATAATTAGTAACCGTCCACAGCCAAAGCAAAATAAGCCACATTAAATCAAGAATCTAAAATGTGACTCATCCATGAGAAAAACTGGCACGCTCGCAACCTTGAACGCATCCTAATTTACCATTCCATTCCTCAAGAGTTCTCCCTGACATACTGAATTATAAAGGGGCATATTCGTATGCCTGATTGGCCTAAAGCCGTGTTTCGGGGGTGTTGTGAGTACACCACACAGACAGCGGATCGGCTCGGTAACATAGTAGCATATGTAAATGCACTCTCCTATGACTCCAGCCCACCACAAGGCATGTAGCCGAGAGTGGGAGTCAAGGCTGATTGTGTCGAGGGTACTTCTAGATAGAGATAGAACACCCACTACTGCAGAGCGATCTCCAGCGGAAGAAGTTATACGACCATGCTTGTTTGGACACGCTTGCTTTGGAATGCCAGGACCAAGGGCCCCTCGAATGGAGACAGAGAGAGAGAGAGCAGGAGAGAAAAGAAGGAGGAAGCGAGAGAAAGGTTAGATCAGGAACACATCTACTGTCAACAGATTTGAGGCTAATGAAGAATGAAGCTTCACCTCTTTCACTGGCAGGAGCTTGCAGCTCCAATTTTTTTTGGTGAGCTGCAAGGGTGCTATCTGGCCTGTCACCTCGCATTTTTCTCCCCAGCCAACTCGGAGAATTGGAAAGCGCGGCGCTTCCTTCTCCATTGAAGGCAGGATTTTCTATGCCCACAACAGCAGCTCTCTCTTCGCTCCCTGATAAAATAAGCAGCAACATAAATTGAAAGGCATTGACACACAGGCCAAAACAACAGCTATAGGTCAGAATGACTCACCACATTTTTACTTTTTTTTTAAAATATTAGACATATTTATTATTAAAACCATTCTACTACTGATTTCTTTGCCTCTAAATGTTCAGGCGCATCCTCCTCAAATGATACTAAAACACAATTAGGTTAAAATTAAATCAGAATCTTGCAGGAGGAGGATAAAAAAAAGAGGAGAAGAAATGATTAAAATAATTACAAATTGCGCCCTGACAAGCAAGAGCAAAATTTAGCCCAAAGCCATTTGTCTGTAATTAGTTAATTAATCCTTACACAAATTATGAGCAATAACTCATCAAGCAGGACTCACCCATCAGAAATTCAGCCGACTTGGATTTCTTCTGCTTAGGTTGCTGCAGAGCCTTCTGCTGTAACTTCTGGAGGGAAATTGTTAAATGAATAAATTAGCTGCAGAATGAAGATCATCATTTATGATCCGCAACTAACGCAGTATTTTAAATATGGGACGACACTGAAATGTCATTTAATTTACATCGCCGCTAAAGGGGTCAAGCACTAATTGAACAACAGGAGTGGAAAAGAATTTAATCATAAATAGATAAGAAAAGTTGACATGAATGTGTAATGAAGGTCACATTAAAATACTTCCTGCGCGTTTTTAAAACGGCAAGGCAACAAAGGTATCTCCTGGAAAATTGTGCATTCTTAGCCAAATAGGATAAGGGTGCGCAGACACGGTCTGCGCTTCTCTTTGCGTCACTGTACGTCTACCTAAACGCTCCTGACTTATGTTAAAGCCTCCAAATAAAATTTAAATATAATGTGACGCATTTGCAGGAGAAATCTATACATTTCTGTGGGGAAATGGTAACTTTAAAGTACCCCTGTAGGTGGTCTTCAATTGCAAAATATATATATATATATATATCCAAAAGCCAGTATGGTTTTCTTTGAATTCATAAACATGTGAAACAAGCCGCATTCCCACATTTCTCTCATTTCTGCAAAGCAGAAGAACAATGCAGAGGCAGGAGGGAAAGGACATAAGTAGTTGTGTTTTTGTGTTACTGATATGTTTACATGTGAACGTACCATATGAAAGAGCTCCGTTGCTTAAAGCGTATGGAGCTCTTTAAGCATTATTTTATGCAGATTCCAGTGATGAACGGTGCTCATGCCCATGAACAGCATGTATTTGTATACAATATTTAATTTCAAAGGCAAAATCAAGGGGCAGACTGTTGTTGGGGGGGCACAAAGGGGGCTTTTTCAGTTTTAAATGACAGAGCAATTAAAATAGCAGAGGATGACTTCCAGACCAATCTGGAAAGAGGGGTTTTTGTAAATCTGTTTTTACATTCGACAAGCCCTACAGCAAGACATTCATTTATACCACTGAGATTAATGCTTATCTAATTGTAACTTATTTAAAAACCATTTTCCTTTCGACTGGGTACCAATCATCGTCTGTGATTTGTACGTACTGTGTCGCAGCAAAGATGAGAGAACATTTTGTCATTGGTTATGACTGTCTCTATGTATTTTTGTGTTTTCTTTCCATTTTCCGTATATTCCTTAATCGTCAAATTAAAATTAATCATCAGGTGACCAGGAGCAGACAAATTACGCTTTGACCACAACTGATCTGTCAGGTGAATCCTAGCAAATTCAATCTTTTCCCAATCAGCAAAAGCGAGATACTTAAATGCTAACAGATAGCACAAACAACACTGTTTGGTGTGGATTTCGTTACTGAGTGAAAAAGTGTGCGATTTTTAGCATTAGTGAGGTGTTAAGAGAGCAAAATGTTCATCAAATATTTGGATGGCTTACCATTTTCCAGTGAAGTTATTTTGTTTTGTCCTTTTGAGAAAACACTTTAAGCCCCGTCATGGAAAAGTACTTGGTTTGGAAATGGTGAGAACCTTTCAGAAATGTTAAATTTGAGGTAAGTATCTTATGAATACACAGATGGGGATGAGTGTTTGCAATTAACTCATCTGCAAGAGCAGAATATTATAATTAAAATACTCAAAGCAACAATTATCGAAAAGTTAATAGAAATTTTGCTAATTAAAAAACCTGATATTCCCTTTTATTTTTTACTCCATAGACAAAAAAAAATTATTCCTGCTGCAAACCAAGACCCTCCATGACACATCCTGGCTACTGTCATTAGAAATCGGATCTACATGTTAGCCTCTCTGTCGTTAGCTAGAAGGAGAGGCAATTCAGGAGACATTGACAACATCCTCAGACCATACGAGGCCTGTTGCTTGATATGTCGTAAGTGGATGTAACATGCAGATGCTGCACTTCCAAAATGACAGCAAGAATTTAATCCTAAGGGGGAAAAAGTGTCATAGAGGTTTATGAAATAAATTCAAAAGTTTTGAGAATGAAATGACGGCTCAAATACCAACTGCTTAGTCCCATTATACATTTCCCCAGTGTGAAATAGTTATTGTTGTACCATTTCAATTACACTCAGCCTCCTGCTCTCATTTTGCCTTTTAAATCCCATGCTTATTTTTAACCAAAATGTGAACTCTGAATTCAGCTTCAGAAAAAAAAAACAAAAAAAAAACATTTATTTGTGGTGTCAAAAGAAATTCATGACTTATTTCCTTTCTTTCCTTTTAAATGTGATTGTTGTCAAAATGAATAGAGCACAACAATGCCTTGTTCAGTTCTTGTTGCATTCAAAGGCATAGCTAGAAGGGCTTGGGGAAGACCGCTTGCCGCTAGGGGCTGGTGGGCACAGACCAGCTAGAAAGTGAATTTTGCATACTGTACGGATCATCGCCCAGTTCAGCCCAGTCACATTGAATCTGCCGTCAACCAATTGTGCTTCATGAAACCGTCAACCCTCATTTACGTCTGCCTGTTTTCTTCCCTGCACAGCTGTAAACAAGGCCCCAGCTTTGAGCTGTCTTCCTCTGTCACTGCGCACGCTGCTTGCCAGGGGAGAGTCGACAGCGAGAGCTCCTCTTCCCTAGGACACTTTAAAGCTACCATTTCCAGACAAACACTCGAAACACTAGGCACATAGGAGTCAGGGGCGTGAGATTTTCTGGAAGTGATAGATGTTTTCAGAAGCCTGCCATGAATGCTTCTGCGCATATGTTGTCTCTTGCTGTAATGTTACATTTTCTACAGTCAACCTCTGCTAATGTTGGCCTTATGTGATATATGAAAGATTTTTAATCATCCTACATTGTTTATTTCTTACTTTTTTGAAGGATTAAACCAAACGGCTTGAAAAATCAATAAAGGCCTAAATGATTGTCATGTTTTAATGTCTCTTTTAAAATACAAGCAAAAAAAAAAAAAATGCTGTATGAAATGTGAAATGTCATAAGAACAATGAGAACCTCTACAAAGCCCCCTTGTCATCACTAAAGATAAGGTTAGCATTTTCTTTCAAAGAAAAAGCCAGCCCTGCCATTAAAATATGCAAGGTTCTTAATTTATAGAGCAGACTTATATGAGCACGGTAATTGTGACCCACCAAACAGTTTCTTCTAAACAACAACTGCGTCGGTTGGTGTAGACAGAAAAACATAATTAGTATTCAAGCTTAATTAATCTACGCTGGCCCCCTTTAAGTGAATTAGTCAATTATTTATGCATGTGTGCTCCTTTGATGCTAACAGATTGTGTATGTTAGTGGAAAAACCTTGAAAAATGACTTTGAAAACTTTCCACCATTAAATGTCACTACAAGTGTTTTGCAGGGACTTTGTTTCAGTGAAGGCCATGAAAGCTTTGTGGGCAGAAAAAAGAAAAAAAAAAGATTTCATGAATTCTTATTTTAGCCAAATTATCATGCCACATATTTTAATGCCAGCCAGGAGAACTCTGATACTTCCTTGATCAGAATCCAGGCCAAGGGACAAACTAAATCACCCAAATATGTCCCTTTTTTGTGTGCCCTTAATCCATGGAATGGAAATCTAACACAGGTCGGATCAAGGTCTTTCTTAGGATCATGGGAACTCTTTGGGATTTTCAAGAGCCTTTTTGTTTTTACCCCTGAGAACCGGGCACTGGCCTCTGCTCTCCTCAATCCCCCATTGAGAATGCAGAGGCAGTGCAGAGGAATGTTAAATGTCAATGGTCAGGCTGCAGCAGCACCTTTAGAGAGAGGGAGGGTCCGAGGTATGAGGTATGGCCTTCTCGAGTTCAGCTATGTTGTTATGAGGAACAGAAGTGGAACTGCACTCACGTTGCCAAAGACGTCCATCTCCGCAAATGGCCAAAGATCAAGACAGGCTGGCTGTGACCTCTCTGCAACAGTAAGCCATGGACTGAAAAACAAGAACAATTCTCATAAATTAATCAAAATAAATAGCCAAAATAAAGACATCAGTCTTAACCACATGAGCCTGACTGATGTTGTTTTAAAACTTGCAGTTATTATAGTTAAAAAAAAATAAAGAACACAACACCACTACAAAGAAGTGAATATGTCTTGTTTTATCAACTACATATTTCTATTCTATATATTGTCATAAAATTTTTAACAGATTTTGATATTGATTCAAGTTATTGATACATTCAAACATATCAAAACAAATTCAAACTTAATGACATTTCGAAAGTAGAAAATAGAATGATACAGGAAGTAAGATTTGGACATTTGAAAAAAACGTTTTTAGCTATCTTAGTCCTCATTGGTAGCCTTTATCATATATATATATATATATATATATATATATATATATATATATATATATATATAATCCATGCTGCAGAAGACTTCACTGCTGAAGAAAAAGCATGTAGAT
This sequence comes from Alfaro cultratus, assembly GCA_903066825.1. Lineage (NCBI taxonomy): Eukaryota > Metazoa > Chordata > Actinopteri > Cyprinodontiformes > Poeciliidae > Alfaro > Alfaro cultratus. The sequence continues at coordinate 20,829 of CAEFZX010003661.1, forward strand.
ATGTGATTCACACTTGTAGCTGAACTTTTGGGCAAGCTAATATAACACTAGAAGGATATAATCTGTTTAGACTAGACCCAAACCCTTGGATGTCATGTCATAAATGACGCTTACCTACAAACAACACATCAACAGTGTTACGAGAAACAGTAACATCACTGTGTGGATTATTTGCTGGTACGGTAGGCTTGATGCAATTGAAAGATGAATTAATTTTTGATAAAAAAATAAATGTAAAAAATCTGAACATGAAGCGCTGTTTGTTTGGCAAGACAATAATCCCAAACAAGCACACAGCCAAGGACAGCCTCTGGTTGGCTTCGGAGAAAGAAAATAAAGCTGCTTGAATGACCCAGTCAGTTACCTGACCGGAATCCAATACAAAACTGGCAGAGAGAGCAAAATATCAGACTGCATACGCAGAAGAGACCAGCAGCATCTTCAAAATTTTAAGCAAGTTTATTTGGAGAATGTGGCCAAAAATCCCTCTTCATTAATAAATGGGACTAGCTTTACCATAAAGGAGACTTCCTGATGCTGACAACAACAACAAAGGTTTTCCTCTATGTTCAGGTCTCTTAATCAATTCTTGCTCTCTGTGTAATCTCGCTTTTTACACATAATTTATGAACAAATTTGTATGTGAAGATTATTTTGATTACTAACACTTGGTGCAATTGTATCTCAACTACAATTCCTGCTATTGAAAAAAAAACAAAACAAAACGGATGTCCTCAATGCTTAGCTTCTCCTCTGTGTCTTAGAAGCTTACTGTGCAGAAAAAAAAATTAACTCCTTCCAAGCTATGTCACACTATCTCTTTTCTGCTTGTATGTTTAAAACTATTATCTCTGCAATGCATCTTTGAGAAGAAAGGATAATAAACAGCCTTTATTTTCAGAGATAACAAATTATTTGCCCCGATTATTCAAGTTTGTTTGTTCATTTACATCTGATACAATATCATTTGGTGTTTTTATCATTTTGTTCCTGTGGTAATTCACATGGCTCGTGCAAGTTTCTGCTGAAATAGCAAAACAAACCCCGGGCAAAATGTGAAAGATTATCCCATACCATGCGAGCTAGGATGAAATGCTACACTTTTTCACACTGAACACTGCTCCACTGGGTGTGATTGAAAAACATGTAAAGCTATTGAATCCGTGGTTTGTATATGTGAGGGGAAAATGAGTGTTGTAACAAGTGGGCCAGTGTTTTTGTAATTGTTTCAAATTACACTCGACGTAATAACTCAGAGAAAGCAAAGCCAGTGTGCGGTCCGCTCACATTAACCAGGCAAAGACCACAGGATATCCATGTAGCCTTATCCTGGCCTGCAAAAAAAAGCTGATTATGTAAACAAATGTGGAGAATAAAACTCTTTAGCCATATCTCCAGCTGTCTCTATTTGTATCCAGTGGCACTTATCACCAGAAGAGGGGTAATACTTCAAGACACAGATGACGTTTTGCAGCACTTCCTTTACATGTGTATTATATTAAATTAGACACCAAAAGCCAAAAACATTCCTGTTTTCAGTTTGCTTTACTATTTTTTGGGTTATTTAAAGAGTTGTGTGTGCCTTTGCGTGTGTGAATGTTTTACACAGGTTGTAAAATTGTGATGCTGTGAGAAGTCTATTAATTGTTAAAGCTGCAAGCCTCCTGCCAAACACTGACTCTCTAAACAAAGAGGTTGCCAACACTGTTGTGAACCACATAAATGACTGATTCACTTTCCTGCTAAAGGTTCGTAGTTATTGAACACAACAGCTACGATGGAAAAACCTCAGGTCCATGAGAATTCGGAGCACTCACTGCATCTGAGTTAGAATCAGATAAGCAATATTAACATGTATGAGTTCAGTGGCGTACTGAATTATTTAATGTGTGCCTACCTAAATTACACATACAGGGTTTTCTGTTAATATGTTTGTTTTTTGACCTGTACATAGTGTTTTATTTTTCAGATATGAAAAAAAAATAGCTCCGCTCAGAGTTCAACAACACAGCCACCTTTTTTAGTTAATTGCTGTGTTGACTTTTGCTGCTAAAATGTATCAAAGATTCCTCTTCATGAATTTTAGCAGACTTTTGTTTATATTACAGCATTCAGTTTGTTTGCAAACCAGACAAATTGCTTGAAGAAATGTGTATAAACTATCATAAATCCTATAAATAATGACAATCGACAAAATGTAGTCACACCCCTTGCACTTTTGTCACATGTTATCCCCTGATGCCCTAAATTTAAAGTATCTTAACAGATGATTTTTTTTGCTTGTTTGTTTTTTTCCCAAAAAGAATGTCAGTACTTTGGAGAACTTTGTACTCCGCTACGAGTCTTCTGGGAAATTAATCTTATTCACCCAAATATTGAACATTTTACCCATTCTTCATTCCAAAACGGCTCAAGCTCGATCAGAGTTAAACTCCTGCCAAAGATTATTAGTTGGATTTAGGTTTTGGACTTTGACTGGACCATTCTAACACATGAATCTAACACATCTTTTGAACTAAAACATTGTAATTTTGGTTGTATGTTTGGGGGGTTTTGCTATCTTGGAAGGTGAACCCTGTCATAGTTTCTTGTATTTAGCTCCATCCATTTCTAACTTACTGTTTTTTATGGTGTGATCCAACCTGAAATCCTCATTTGGCAGTATTTTTCGTTTTTACACACAGATCAGGTAAATAATTAAACTGTCACGATAAGACCGAGCTATGGTGCAGCATCAGATACAGGTCCATTCTTAATGTACAACACCACCTGATCCACCTCACATCAGTGATTTCAGCCGTATAAAAACAGCTACATTACCTCCATGCTGAGCAGTTTAAATCCAAATGCACTCAACAACACACTACCCAAGCATTAAACTTTATTTTCAAAGATAAATGGAAATTAACTGTACTGAAGTGAATATTTCAAAGTGTGTTCCATTTGATTAGCGCGTTAAGATAATAAATTTTTAATTTATTTTCTTGCTGTTAGCAGTGTAAAAACTTTCAACAGGTATTGCCTCTCTAAACCAGCTTCTTTCAGACTTTGATCAGACTAAATGAACAACGTATCTTACAATAAAAAAGTAACACATTATATTGCTTATTGTATATGTAGTATCCCTTCAGATTAATCGGAAAATTACCTTATGAAGCCAGACTTTTTGCCTTTTCATGGGCAGCTTCTCTTCAGTCGTCAGGCCAACAGTGGGCAGGCGTTTCTAAGCGGCACACAACACACATGGTGTCAGATAACCTCCTCCCACTCACTCTCATTGACTGAAATACAAGAACAAGGGAAAGTCTTGAATTAATTATGCACAGATAAACTTTAATGATAGATATTTGGAATTAGATTAATTTGATTAGACATTTTAAAAAAAGAACAATTGGTGGCAGTAAAAAATAACCTTAACATCAACATTCAAGTTGGCAAGAACAAGTTTAATCTACCAGATGGCAATACTATATTAATGTTTGTGTTCTTTGCTATGCTGAATTATTAATGGGAGTTGTGGCAGGATGCTCTTTTAACCAGGTGTTTACTTAGTGCTTCACTAGAAACACAGACACCAAAGGTATAACTGATTGCTTTGTGATCTCCCACTCTCTGTTAACTTCCCCAAACTGAAGTTAAACTGTTCCCGGTGCCTTTTTAACATCTATTATGTAGTATATGACAGTTCACACAAACGTAGCACCATGCATTATTAATGGAGAAGTACACACAAATATAATTCTTTGTTGAAGACAGCCGACAAGCTCTGGGGCTGCTGTGAGGAATAGTAAGAGAATGCCCAGTGGATTGGACTGGCACTAATAACACTAATGTCCCCCTTGGAACAAAATCATGAGCTACTAGCTAATGGTTCCCTTACAACAAACATTCAGACTACCTTATTTATGACTACAAAGTCATCAGGGTATTGGTGGCCTTTTATAAAAAGGAAGGGAGATCGTTCATATGAGAGCATCGCACATCTTGAACCTCTCTACATTTAGTCATGTTCTGTTCCAAGTTTCAACTTCCAAGAAAAAACTAAATAAATGTAGCATAAGTCTCATTAAAGTTTACATATTGCGGGGTTTCGGACACGTGACCCGGATGACAGCTCACTGTGACTGTATGGCGAGGTAGGTTATTATTATTATTATTATTATTATTATTATTATTATTAGCTTTTTTTTTTAGCATAAAAGTCCCACTGAATAAACGTTATATTTTTCTGTCCGGGACTCGGCACTGAGTTAGCTGCTAACAACATTAGCACTCTGTGGACTACCAAGAAGCTATTGAGTAAAAATAATATATTTTACCTTACACATGTATGCTTGCTCTTCTAAGTTACAGTCCAATAAAATATCTGAAAATACAATTTAAATTATGAGATTGTTACCTGTTAGAAAGTGGGTGCTGCAAACTCTGGCATTGCTAGTTTCCACATCTCCTGTTTGTTGATCCACTTTTCTCCTCTTTTTTCGATTTTTTTTTTTTTTTTTTAAACTCCCTTGTGACCTACTACCTTGAAAACACAAAACACGTTTATCTTTTTCTCTATTAGAACAATTGGAACAACCATACCCGACACAGACTAGACATTTTGATGCTGGATCAACAGAAGTAAACAGTCTACATTCACTTCCTGCCCTCCAACTGCATTGGGTGACGTCGGTGATAGTCTTCTTCTTCTTTTCTATTATGACGGATCGCAAGCAACTTTAATGTGCATACCGCCAACTACTGTACACAAGTGTGTAGCCGGTGCTACGCCATCTGAAACCCAGCAATCAGTAAAAAAAAAAAAAAAGGTTACCATCTCATGCAGCTATGTCTCCTACAGGGTTTGCGGCAAACTGCAGGGGGGATTTCTCATTCTTTTCTTTCACTGATTGCTTCCTTTTTGCCATAGAGGGAAGAATATTGGATACAGAATTACTAGTTAAGTGTTAAGCAGAATATCCCACCTGAGCTTTGAATTTCTGCACATCCCCCAGAGTTACTATGAGGGTCTTGATTGTTTTACCTTTCCCCACTTCTCAGTCATAACTTGGTGGATTTTGCAGTTGTCCAGTAGTGTTTATATTTTTTTAGAAAATGCATGCGTTTGTATGGTTAGATGAGAGACACTGAGGAATGAACGTTGGAAGTTGCTCTGTGAGCGTGTTCCAAGCTTTGGAAATTGTCACATATCTTAATGTTGCTTTAAACATCTTCACTATGTCATCCCTGAATTGTGTGGTGTTCATGATGTCTTCAAACAAACATCCAAGGTCTTCTAATAATGTGTTCATACTGAGATCAACAACACACAGGTGGACTGTGGGTATTATTTAGGTTGCCAGAGTAAAGGGGGAGTAAATGCAGATGGTTGCAACTGTTTCCGTTTGTTAAAAAATACATACATATTTACAATCATGCATAGTTTCTAATAGATTAACTGGATAGGGATACTTTTGCAACAAAGTATCCCTGCAAGGTACCATATTGACAAATAACATCACTCATTTGTTCGTTGATATGTACCAGCTGCAGCAGACTAGTTAGCTTTATCTTAATGTTTTGATTAGTGACCCATGTCACAATCTTCTCTTGATTATCAAACCAAGCTGAAAACAATCAGGATTTAACAAGGCACAACAATACATCATTAATGCACTTTTTAATCTGTTCAGTGCATCCTAAAGGGCCCTCGCAGCACCAATGTTAACAAACCACTGGGATATTTTTTTTTTCCTCATTAAGCTGGTTTAATGTAATCCAAATAAGATTTTTGCTGATTTGGCCCTCCCATTTTCTGCCAAAGCTGTCGTTGATCGTTTATGTGATTTAAACAGAGACCTAAATCTCCATCTTATCCAATTAATTTTCAGTGCAGGCATGAGAGTGGCTAATGATGTTATCTTACCTAATTAACCTGTATAGGGATTCAACTCCAGGACAGGGGATTGTTCATCCTTCATCCAAGCTCTCATTATTATCATTATAATCATTATCATAAAGGGACTAACTTATGTTGGCCATTTCGCCACCATTAATCTAGATTGAGTCTTTTTGGGAGAGAACGATCCTTTGGGGTCATTTTTAATTATCAGTAACAGGATGGGAATTCGAGCAAAAGCTGACTAAGTTCAGTTGTGGCCATAGCAATAAATGGATTCCCATGAGTCTGCACCACACGATCGTTACGATTTGGCTATGAAGACGACTTTCTACGATCCGCAAAGTTTTCTGCCATGAGCTCTGTGACTGACTCTTGGCTTCAACCTATTAACGCCGCACACTTGGAACAGATCAATACCCTTCATTGGGCCATGTGTCATTGGTTAATCGGATATTGATGAGGATATTGACATGCACCTAATTAATCTCAGGCCCACTGCTGGCTTTCATATGTTTTCTTTAATTATGCACTTCATCTAAGCCTATACAGAGCAGCAAGCTGACACTTCCTTTTTGACATCGAGATATAAAGTTGAATCTGGCTAAGTACATTGCGTGGAGATGCAATTTTGTAAAAATGAGGCAAGAGAATTTTCTATCAGAAATAATTTTCACTTTTTTAGGTGCAATAGGCTTCAGTATTGGAATGACTTTTATTGGATTTCTTTGAACACTTTGTCATTTGTTTGTTGATCAAAATAGACTCGATTTATTGATTTGAGACTATTTTAAAAATGAAAATTTTTCTAAGCCTCAAGTATAAATGAAGCTCTATTTGTGCAACAATACATGCTTGGAAGATTTTATACGTTTTTTTTTTTTGTTTTTTTTTGAACACCTGTGCATGCACGAGTGTGTTTTACTTTGACAAATCTGGGTTGATCAATAACATTAGTGTGCTGGTGTACAGAAGAAACAGCACCCAAAGGTGACCCCGACTAGTGGCATCACCACAGGGCTCCAATAAGCTGCTTCTCAATCTCTGCTCAGCAAATCGCAAATCTCCAACTTTTAGCCCTGCTGCTGTTGGTTTGATTATTGTTTATAGATACAGCAGAGAATTAAAGCATGGCCCGCAGGCAGCATAATTATTTACAGCTGAAAACTCATATCATTACCAGCATGCTCCTAATTGCCAGAAGTAATATCAATGTTAGTTGATTAAGCAGTTTTTTTTTTCATCTTCAGCCTCCATAATGTGCAGAGAATGTTTTTCCACAGCATATGGGGTGACGGTTTATCTCAATACAGCTGTTCATCTGGCTTTGCTTCCATTTGTTTCCCTACTGCTTGTTCCAAAACACAAAATCTTCAGAGGGTAGCGATCGATCGCTTCAGTTTTAGTTGTTCACTCACAAGGGCAAACGCAAGAATTATTGTTGATAGTTATAAAAAAAATCTCCATAAATATCCAAAACAGATACAGATGGACTCACAGCAGCAGCAGCAGCACACTCATGGTGATCTCAGAGTCACTAAGAAATGTGCAGCGTTAACTAAGTTCACTGTCAAATGATTGATTAAAATAAATGTTTACTTGGCCGGGGCCCCTTGTGGACTTGTCAAAATATTTCATCCTGTATTTAAAGCAAAAAAGAAAGATTAGGCTATTAATAACATGACCCATAAAGGAAAAAAATATATATACATAAGCCCTGAAGGCTGCTTTATTATTCACATGCAGATTATTCAAACATCATTGAAGCTTTGCAGCAGTCGAAACTTATTTTTTAACCTGAGTATGAAAATGTTCATCATGTTGGTTTATGCTGAGTTTAGAATTTATTTTCAAAAGGGGAGATGTTACATGAATTATACTACCCCTTTAAAAATCTGAAACGATCGCGCACCCTGTGCTTTATTTTTTATCAAGACTCTCATCAATAAACACTGGTAGACTTTCTACTTACTTCAGAAAGAATTTTATGAATCACGATATCACTTAAGAAAGTATATTTTAGTGTCGTATTGAAATGTGGTGTGATAGACTGGCATTTTGACTAGAGTGTACCCTATCTCTTTGCTGGGAAAGGCTCTAGCCTTCACTAATAACCCTGAACTGGCCAATGTGAGTACAGAAACCGGATGATGGATGAAGTGTTAGTTTAATTTTGTCAAAAAGTGTATGTATCTACTTGTCAGTCATTGTTGTTTCTGGATTCTTTTTGCTTTGCTTTCTCCTTGGCCACAGAGTTTGTAAGGCCTCGTAACATTCGGAATGAGTGGCATTTTCTCTTTTTTTTCACAAATAAAGAAGGGTTTGTGTGAAGCTTGAACTTTCCTTTCATCATACTTGGGAACAGATGTTGTAGAAATAAACGTGCTTTATATGATACAGAAAATAAAGGGGAAGTCATCGAAGGGTCAGTTAAAATTTTGCATGGTTTCATCAGAATTTGTCATACGCTGAGGAGAACTAATATTACCCCAAATTATTGTGTTTACTAAGAACTTCATCAGTGGATCTCATGCTTCCACAGTTAAAATTGTGCAGCAAAGTGGAATGATTGTTAAAAAGGGCGATGCAAATAGTGACTAAAAGTGGGCCTTGGGTCATCATTAGGACATGATTTCAGAGAAATTGAGAGCAAGGGCGAAGTGTTTGAGAAACATCTTCCTGACCAACAAGAGCTGTTTTGCATGTCACTGACTCTTTATGACAAAGCCTTGTTATGTACTTTTTGAAAGGCAGCGTCTTCTCTGTTGATGAGCACACTGACTGAAAGTTCAGGCACAAAATGCTTGGGGAAATTAGACAATTGTAGGAATTAAACTTTACACAATGAACTTGTTTATTTTGTTTGTCATTTAGTTTGAGATGGGGTGATGTCATTCTGTGATAAAGGTCTCATTAACCTTTTTTTTTTTTGAAAGAGCAAGTGACCAGAGGCAGGGATGTGTCAGTGGCTCAAAGGTTATGTATGAACAACATATAATGTACATTTAGTTCAGACATATTGAGTGCAATGGGTGCACTTCAGCACTTTAATTTCAAGTTATTCAAAAGTGATACTGATAATCTTATGTCCTTTTTCAATGTCATAAAAAGGTTTTACAGCGGAAGTGCATTAAGCTAATTAGTTTACAAATCAACTTACCAGTTTGCAGGCTGAAATCTTATAGTGGTGGTTAAATAATAATATAAGTTTGTTGTTCCTGTAATGGTCATCAACAATAGTAGCGATATTATCCAAAATCTAACATGTCTGAAATGGTGTTGTCACCACATCAATGCAGAGTAGCAATATATCATGTTTTGTCTTTTGGTTTCAAACTTTCTGATATATGGCCAAATGCTTTTTACCAAGTAAACTTTTATGGAGTCAGGTATGTAATTGAACTTTTGCTCCCCAAAAAATTTGGATTTTCAGATTTGTAAAAATGTCATACATTGGTTTCAGAGAGACACCCAACAGATTTACTTTTTACAAGTGGACCATTATATTGAAATCCATAATTCTCATCTTGATATTTGTAAAAGAAAACTTTATTTTGGGTTTATTTCAAATGTAATGGACAGAAAAAATGGAAGTAGAGGGGAAAAAAAGAGATGGGACAAATTGTTAAAAGGGAAAGAAGGAGATAAGAATAATAGGCATTGAAGTTTGCTTCTACACCTGTAGAGAGAGAGAAAAAACAGAACCAATAAACCAAAGGAAGAACTTAAAAGTACACGGAATGATTTAATACAAGATGTATTTAGTAAACTAAATACATCTTGTATTTAGTCCACTGCATTCCAATATATATTGTGTCTGTAACTACCTGGTCCTAGACACCTATGGGTGTGTGTTTGTCTGAGTGAATGTTTGTATAAAAGATCTTTCCATATGCATGCTCCAGACTTACCCCCAGGACTGGATGCAGATATGGGGGAAATCACGGCCACAGGCCTCCAAAGGCCCCCCAGAGCACAAGAGCCCTGCGGAAAACCACTGGCATATACCCGAGCACCCAGTCCCAGACACCGAGAACCACCATCTCTCCGGCAGGGGGAGGCACCACCCATTAGCAGGTAATGCGATGGGGGGGGGGGGTAACAGGCCCCACATTTGGTGGAGGCCATGAGATGATCTAGGAGAGAAAGCAACCAGACATCCAATCTAACAGATGTACAGGCATATACAGACAAAATCACACATTCCCACCCTCATGGGCACAAATACAGATTATCATACCCATACACCTAACATAAAGACACACAAGAAAGGACACCATATATATACTTGCACACTGCCCATACACACTACAGTATATTCACAGGTTCAGGTACCAACACCCCAGAGTGGCAACCAGCCTATGCACCCAAACTGCACAGGGTCCCACAGTAGGAGAGCAGACCAATAGCTCAGCCTAGATGATTTAATCAGAAACCTGCATCTTCTTTTCTTATATATCTGCATTTCATATAAGTCCAGGAAGCTATACAACTCAATTAATGTTTGCATTTATAGCATCAGAAATAAGTCTTTCCCCAAGAAAGCTTAAAAACTTTTTTTTTTTTTTTTTTTTATTATACCTTCAGAATGTATCCATTTGGTAATACTCTAAAGGAAGTCCTGGAAAACAGCTGCTGATTGCTGGAACCTATGTTCTCAGAGGCCAGTCTTTAACCCAGATTGCTGTCTAAACATGTAGGCAAATCTTTGAAATGTAAATGTCCAATGACCAACTCAATTCAACTTTTCTTCAGTGGACATGCAACGCTGACCCTTAAGGCAGTAGCAAACTCATTAGGGTATTCATAGACTTTGTGTCCTCTGCTTCTTACCTTTTAAGTTTTTAAAGGGTATAATGTTCACTCTGTGAGTTTAACCCAGATCCTGTTTGAACTTTTAATGATCTATTTCCTACAGTTAATGATTCAACACTCAGTTTACTACTGTGCGTATGCACTGATTAACACACAAGCGAAGCAAGGACATTTCTGGACTTAGAAGTTAAGTGAAGTAAAACTGTACTCCTGTCATTTTTCAAATAGATTCATGCAGTACATTTTAATTTACACGGCCATATAATTTGCAGGGTGTTTTGAAATACACATCCATGTCAGTATTTTTATAGAATAGAATAGAATAGAAATGTACTATTTTCCCACAGTGGGGAAAATCAGGTGTCACATGGAGAAATGGAAAAAAATGCAATTTACAATACAAATACAAAAATTTACAAGACAAATAACTCTGTACATTCGGTACATTTCTTAAAAAATATCACACTCAGATTAAAATGTCCAGCTGAGCAAGTTTTTTAATTCTACCTGTTGAGCACAGACTACTTAATTTTGCTGGTGCTCTTGCAAAACAACTTTTAAAACAGTGAAGACCCTTCATAACATGCTTAGCATGTTAGACAACATGCTAAGCAGCACAGCCTTAGCATGTTGTCTTTTTCCACACATTTTCTAGAGCATTTCACAAAATGCTGCGCAGTTTTCCCAAATTAAAGATGGTATTTGTTTCACTGCAGTCATTTTATCTATATATTTACCAGAAGGAGGAAATCATTTCTCTAGTTTTATGTTTTATTTTCTTTTTTTGCAATGGTAATACTATTTCTGTAATCAACCACCTATATTCTCAACCAAATGTTAAGAATATAGAATTGAGTCACTACCGATTTTTTTTCTTTTTTTCTTACTATTTGTTAAGCTGCTAAAATTAGCGTGTTTTGTGTTTAGATGTGGGGAAAAAAGAAAGAATACAGCACAAAGTAATTCTCAGTAAACATTTCTGAACAGACGTGATGACATATAATTTGTATATCTAATGCACTATTTGAAGGTCCAGAGCCACAGCATTGACTGTGGGATTTTAAATAATGCGCACTCTAAAGCCTGATAATCCTCAGGCTGTGTTTGGTTTGCAGTGAGATAATCAGCATTAAGAAACACTTTGTGAATGTTGCTCAATGAAAGACGAAAAGTACACGAATGGCCTGAGTCAATACTGGAGCTATTGAAGTACATTCTCAGAGTAGCTCAGGGATACCTATTTCTATTGACTGGCGGCAAGGTATTTTGCACTTTAGCTCAAACCTTTCAGGTACCACACTTTAATGTCAAGAACAGACACGGAAATCTTGTATATGCTGGCAGAATTATTTTGTTAGTAGTTAATAAGCATGGGGCTGTACAAAAGACACATAAAATATGTGATGCATAGTTACTATAAAGGACTTGTGCTGCTGCTGTAAAAGGTACAAAATTATAAAAGTGTTTGTAGAGCCACACTGATAAAGCAGCAAAAGACTATGTATGTATCAGTGATTGTTTTCCCCATTAGGTTAATTATGTCATCATTAAGTCATCATTAGCAAGAATACTCATCTGAAAAATAGTGTTGATGTTCACTCACCTGTAAACTGATCTCCTCTTGTACCATCAGATGTACCTAGTGTTTTCTTTAATTCAATCAAACTTCAACTGGTCCCCATTCATCTGGGCCAAGACTCAAAGCTATTCTCTGTTAATTACTGACCCGCCTGTTTCTAGGAAAATAAACATCTTGCGTCTTTTCAGTTATCTAATAACACTTACATAGTCCTTCCCACCACTTTACTTGTGGGGTGCTTAACATGTGAGGCCCAACGCTCACCAGAGCAACTGAGCACACAATATTCTAGGACACTTTAACCATTAGATGGCCAAGTATATTGAGGCTCAGGGAACTAAGGCAACTTTTACGATATCCTAGTTGCCAAATTAGGCAGTTCTGTTTGATTGCGGCCCAAGAAGAAAATTGGGGAAATGGCAAAATCTGTCTATTAGAAATGTATGACTTTCAAGCCACCAAATACACAAGGACCACTGGAAAGTCTCGTTTCATGCATTCCGATGTACCACGTTTGACATTAGGTTATTGTTTATCCTCTAAAAATAAAAAGACAATCTGTTGTGTGTCAAATTCATCTGCTGAGTTTTGGTGATATAGGGACAAATTTGCATTGCATCTTTTGACACACAAAGAAATTGCAACACCTGGTGAAGTTCTAACTTCTTAATGAAGCTCCCTTCCCAGTGGAATACGTCCAACACTGAGTCCTCCTGCATAGGCAAAGGTAACAGGTGTACGAAGTGCATGATGTGTATTTGAACATAACATTCAGTTGAACTCAATCTTTATCCATGACCTGAAAGAGACTGAAGAGAATGCTTAAAGATGAAGGAAATCCCAGCATCCCTCTCACATGGCCAAATGGTAAATGCGAGTCTGTGTGGGGCACATTGTAAGTGCTCAATATTTCCTGCACATGAAGCCACAAAGAAGACAGGAGCAAGCATTCTCTGTTGTATAAAAGTCATATATCGCTTGCAGGCACCAAAACACAAAAGAAGTTGAGTCGTGAACATATTATGAAACAAGATTGGAGAGTGGCAAATTGGTAATTAGCTTCTACATTGCAAATGAGCATTACAGTCTTGCTTATGACTTTCCTCTCTGGTCCCCAAAGCCTCTTCTATTAATTTAGCTCTGAGGGGCCATCCATAAACAGGCTGAATAAGCTGTTAGCCTAAACGACGAGTGCAAATGAAGGACTGGCTAAATATGCTGAAGGTAGCTGAGATAGTAAAATATTCAATGCACAAATTGGAGAAATCAGACAAGGAAGTAAATATAGGAATACATTAGGTTTTCAGTTGTCCCCATATACACAGATGAAACCTATTTTTAATCACCCTCTAGTAAACCAAGCCAAGGATTTCCTGTTTAATGTCAGTTGGAACTATTTTGTAACTAAAGTTATTACTTCATTGTTTGTTCATTTAAAAAAAAAAAAATAAGATGCACACTATGGTACACATTATTTATAGATTTCACTCAATAAATATTTGAATTATGTTTTTTTTTTTTTCTGTACCTACCTGCTTGGCATATTACAGCTGTCTGGAATGACATCATTTCTCTCGGATGACGCTCTGTCTCTCAGCCCTAATTGAAACTGCTGTGAACTCCTGGAAGTCTATACCTCTTCTTATGAGGTCAGTTTCCTGCCTCCAAATTCATTCAGCCCTCTGGTTGTCTCGCACAAGAACAAGAGGAACCCATTACTTTCAAATGAAACCGAAGCAAGACAGAAACTTCCAAATTAATTTACAGTAGAACACACCTCACAGGTAACTAACTCGAGTTTAATGTAATTACTACAAAAGCCATGAATGGCTATAATTGAGAAAAAGCCTTCAGCACACAGGGATAACAAATGGCCAGTTAATGGAAGTAGAGAAAGTCGTAACTATTCATATTGATGCAAGAGGGACTGATGTCTGGCATATTTGAAGCGGGTTAATTTTGCAAATACAGTATGCTTCAGCATAGGCTAGCGCCACCACTGCCCTGCTCTTGCCCTCCTGTAAGCATGTAGATGAGTCCGCCATTAGGTCTAAGTGGTCTTCACTCGTAAAGTCTGCCATTTCACAAATTAACCAATTTACAACAATAGATGGTAGCCTGTGGCTAAGGTCAAAAGGTCAGCTTTGGTAAATATAATGTGTAAGCCTGCAGTAAGAGAGATTCATAGCATGTATTTAAAAAACACACAAAAAATAGAGCAGTGAAAGCAATGTACAAATAGCTTGATTTAAAGGATAAAAATATTTCACCTCATTCTGCTTTGACCTCAACTACAGGTTTTAATTCCATCTCAGTCTTTGCTCTGGCCCACATAGTGGCCTGAATGGCCATTACATGGTTTAATGCAATGCACAAAACAGCATTAGGCATTTGCTCTGCATCCCCAGTGTGCAGAAAGGCTTGTCAGCCCTGCAAAATAGACTGGAAATAGACGGAGGAAGAAAAAGAGAGAGCACTCTCGCATCCCTGCCCTTCCAGTCCATCGAGTTTGCACCAGGGCAGACAGACATATGGGTGATGCTACATTCTTTAAAGGGAGTGAAGCAAATTCCTAACCCACCCTCTCCACCCCCAACCCTGTCTCCCGCCCCGTCGCTCACAAATTGCCCATTCGAATGTCAGCCCTCCTTCTTATCAAGCAAAGTCTATTGTTTGCCAATTCATGGGACACTGACAAGAAAAGGCCAGAGATACTGCTCGTATTAGCAGTCAGTGTTTTGAACACGGAGGCACACAGTCAGACACACTGCCAAAAAATCAATACAGCTTTGCATGAGCCTGACCCACATACAGGCACACCACAGCCTGAACAGGCAAGGCAATGTCATTATTGTGTGTATTTGGATTTATTTGCTATGCATTTGTAAATCCATGAGCTAAAAGACAAGTGATTAAATGTGTGTATCTCCTGTGCATGCGTGAATGTAAATTTGAAACACAAACACACTGGAGATCTGTTTAGTTGTTTAGGAAAAGTTTTGTTTTGTTTTGTTTTGTGAACATGCACAGAGACCCTTACATGCGTGTATGTGTGTGTGTGTGTGTGTGTGTGTGGGTGTGTGTGTGTTCAGACGTCCGATCATTGGGCCAGAGTGGGTGTTGAATTCACACAAGCCCTTCCTGCTGCCTGACTTCACTGTCACTGATTGCAAGCGACGCAGAGCTAATAAAAGAGCAAAGCAGACTGTCAGCAGTGATTAGGCAGGCTACACAGACAAGACAAAGAGAGGGGTGAGCACAGCGGCATTAGCTATGGTCATTAAACAACTTGAGTCAAGGAGATTTTCAGACGAACCTGTTTTATTAAAAGGGAAGGAGGACAGCACAGCAGAGGAGTGTTTGCTATAATTATTCCACATTTTACCCCAAAATTGCACTTGAATGGTTTAGAAAGTGAATATGAACAATGAACAAGACAGTTCCCTGCAAAAGGATTCACATCCAATGAACTTTTTCACATTCATGTTACGACCAATGTAATTTCATAGGGATTTTATGCGACAGGCCAAAACTTTGTAGTGCATCATTGTGAGCAGGAATGAATAGGATATGCAGTTTTGAAAATATTTAATAAACAAACATGTTAAAGGACCGCAGTGTGTCAAAACTGAGCCAATACTTTGTAGAGCCAACCTTTTGCTGCAATTACAGTGATGTGTGGTGGGTATTGCTTCTCCTTTCACATTTAGAAAATAAGTGTAGGTGTGACAAAATCTACTAACATCAATTTTTAGGTCTTTCCACAAAAAGACCTAAACATCCTCGGGTGGAAAATGGTCCAGACTTTGACTGGGCCATTCTGACAAATTAATGTGATTTGATCTAACCACTCTATGGTAGCTCTGGTTTTATGTTTAGGGTTGTCATCCTTCTGGAAGCTAAACTTTCATCTATGTCGAAAGTCTGTTCTGGTTTGCTGCTAGGATTTCCCTGTAATTAGCTCAATTTATCTTCTAATCACCTCTGACCAGTTTCCCTAAGCCTGTAAAAAAAAAGTATTCCCAAAGCATAATGATACCACCACTATGTTTCAATGTGGAGAACTGAATGCAAGGGGGGTAGGGTTAACTCTAACCCTACCCCCGTATTGTTTCATGTCCCCCTACATGTCTTGTTCTAAATATAAGGACTTATTTTGTCTGCCTTTTACAACAGCTATCTTCTTTTCACTCGACCATAAACTTTAGATTTGTGGTTCACACATCCAGCTTGATTTGATGGCATGAGATGGAGATCTGTCCATGAGCCTCTTTACTGTATCTCTGAAGGATGTTCTACCTGGAAGCATTAGACCGAGAGACTAACTTCTAATTAAGCATCTTCTGAAGTCAGTTTCTCGTACTGTAATTTTCTATTTATGTGTGTCTGTAAAAAGGAGGTTGGACATACAGTACAGTCATATTTAATCAACTTGAATATGTATTTCGATGAGGCTTGTTTGTCAGATTAAAAGTGCCTTTTGAAAAAGCAGCAGCATTTTAAACAGATAATGAACATAGTTTTTATTAAGTCCACATTTCTGTACTAAAAATGTTTTCATTACTCTAATATTATAACCTTAAATGTCTTGTATTCATTAGCTGTAAGTGGAAAATCATCTATGAGAAATAAAGTCCTGAGGACAAGAGTCTGTATTTAATCTAGAAAATGTGTTTCACTTTTTACTATTATTTACATTGTTTGGACACAGATCTTTACGTCAGAAATACTTTAGATCATTTTAAGCATATTAATATAGAATTTCTCTTCGACTTCACCGTTTCTGCTGTGCCCCATAAAATCCTAAGAGACATACACTGAAGATTTGGCTGTAGCATGAAACATTGTGGAAAATTAATACTTTCAAGGCACTGTAGTTTAGATTAAAATTTGCCTTGGTCCCATTCACCTTCAGACATAGAAAACTTTCAGAACTGTAAAATAAATTACAAGATAAATTATCGTGTATGTTTTATAGTCATTTTGGGACAAACATTGCATATAAATTTTACATTTATTGCTACTTTAAGCCTTGCGAACAGACAATGTTTAAGTGGTAACAGTGACTCAGGTGTCTAGGATGATGTTCAAAATCCATATTGTATCCACTCTTTGTGATTCATACACCAGGATTTGTTCAATATGCCTTTTGAGCACATAAATAGGCATCCCAACAGGTCGTCAGGCCACGTTTATTATTGTAAGATACAGATGATAAACGCTGTTTAGTCCAGCACAATAGATAAAGAAACGAGTACAAAAATACACCAGCTGCAGTGAAGCTGTCATAACCGTGATGAACTGTTTTTTAAATGTACGTATATTTGTAATTCCTGGTCCTCAGATTGTTTTACCTCCAATTACCTAAATACATATACCGGGATGTGAAAGTGCACTTACATCCACTTGCTGAGCTGCGGCTATAAGGCAGCAGGAATGTCAGACAGGTCAGGAATCTTTTCCATTTGCCTCTAAGCATTGTTGGCTCCCTGACTGCCTGGCTGCCAGAAAGGTTGCCACAACACCTTAGTCTTTTCTTCTCTTTCCATTCACAGTCACACCATTTTGCATGGTGAACATATCTACCTTGATTTTGGTTTTCATTTGTACAAATGAAACTTGAAGAGAGATTATATTTAGGTAGCACAAATGTTTGTTTTTTTTAAAGTCAACATTCAATCATATAAAGGTGACAAAAAATGTGTAAAGTCAGATATTAGGGTTGAAATTATATGTATTTTACTTTTAATGTCACTTTAAATAAAAAAATAAAATAAAAAAGAGAAGATTAGAACCAAATTTTGAAACTATCTCATAATTAAGTATAAATAACACGGCATATAGATAGGAGGACAAATAAGAGTCCAGTCCAGGAGTACATCATTTCCTTTAGTGCTGCCAAGAGCAGAGGTGAGGATGACAAATAGCTGTTATCTTCGGTGCTTGAGGTAAGATTGTTTCCACTCTGGGTATTAATGTATATTCAGGCATATTTGGTGTTTGAAGTATTAAAATGGGTAGTTATATAAAGGGCATTTCGAACATCCATAAATGTTCACTGTTTGTTGGTGGTCTTTGTCCAACACACAAACA
Source organism: Alfaro cultratus (assembly GCA_903066825.1). Lineage (NCBI taxonomy): Eukaryota > Metazoa > Chordata > Actinopteri > Cyprinodontiformes > Poeciliidae > Alfaro > Alfaro cultratus. Next base: position 39,197 of record CAEFZX010003661.1, read on the forward strand.
TATTCAACTTCTTAAGTTACCAACTCGGTTTTTTGAGAAACTGAATTTCAGTTTTCCTTAGCTGTAAGCACTCATGATCCAAATTTTCAAAAGTACACCTCTGAAAACATTGTGAAAACATTGTGTGTACTTTGTAGGTGGGTACAGATGATGGATGGGTGGATAGTTTCTCTTATTTGACTCTACTTAATGTGATACACCTGAATAATCTCCTTCTCTGAACATTATCAGTTCAACAGAATGCTTAATAAATTATCAAATAAACTTTCACCATAGTAATCAGTTTGCTAATGTTGCATAGCCAACATAAACCTTCTCACTAGCTGTATTGGGTAGATCAGCTGGACAAAGTCGCAAATAGAAAAATGGATTAGTGCTGTCAAAATAAAAGACACACTTTCTTTGGGGCGGCCAATGAAGTACCGTCTCGAAACAGTGAGGTATGACTAAATGGGCAAACAGAGACTGCGATGAACGGATGGAGGTAATTAAAGGTGACCTAAAAGCCCAGACAGGAGGCAGTAAAAGCAGCAGTAAGAAGAGCATGTGTTCGTAAAATGTGCGAGATGCAAATCATCCAGCACTGTACATTAGCTCAAAATATCAGTGATTCCTTAAATCACATTAATGTTTGGGAATAAATTCTGTTATACCCCAATATTTTATCTTAGATTAAAATAATTTAAATAAAAAGTCCTAGCATTGAAGGAAAGAATTTGAATTATTGTACTAGAACTTAAAGAATGCATCTGAATAACCTGGCATAAAATGTTAACACATTTTTCTGCCCCTGAGGCGATTTAGTTCAAATACTATAAAAGACATGACTACTTCTTAAATTTATATTTTCCCATTCTGTCACTAGACTCACATACAAAAGTAGAATTTATATTTCATTATGATTAAAGATTAAGCAGCAACAAAAAAAGACATTGTGAAATCTTTTTGGTGCATGAATAAAAAGTCATGGGAGAGTTGATTCTCTTTTGAGTAACCATGGATATCAAGCTGTTTTTAATCTTTCTTTTCCTATACTTCCATCAATTGACATGCTCTAACATAGCACTTTTTTAAGCATTTTTTTCATTCAATTACAGATCTATTTTTGTCTCGCATATGCAAATGGTATGCACATGCAGGCAAGCACAAATTAACCCACATGCACATACATACACACACAAAACAATAAGAGAAAAAAAAAAGACTGGGTGCGTGTTTTTGCAGACAAACACGCACTCACTCATGTAAAAACAAAACACACAGTGTGACTCAGAAGCACAAGAATGCGCACACACGCATATACTCGGAGCATGTTTTTTCAGCTTGTTATAAAAGACTGCCAAGAAGCAGGGGTATCCCACAAGCCCTGTAGCCAAGAGACCAATGCAGAAAACCAGACAGAAACTTTCTATGTGGATGGAAAGAAAAAATATGTAATGTTTCGTTTTGATTTTTTTAGAACTTATTTTTTTCATTTTATTTTATTTTTTATTTTTACCTTGTTGCGACTGTACAAAATGTATGTCTTTTCACTTGGGTTGCATTCATGGCTTGGGAATTAGTGTGCTTTGGGTGGGGGTCATGTCTATCCTTCCCATTAACCTTCCTTTGAAGGTCTTATTGCTCCCCTTTTCCTTTGCAGGTCACCCTCCGTGTGAAGAGGTTGGAAGTCTGCCCCCAGAGCCTGGCCTCCCTGGAAGTCCCCTACCAAAAGTATCAAATGATGGTTTTGTGTTTCTGTTGTGGGACATTTTTTATTCTCATTGCTGTGAAAAGAAAAATGCAACTGCTAATGAATGTGTACATTTAAAAAAAAGAAGTTGTTGGGACTGTATTAATGGAAGAAAGCAGACATGATGGAAGACACAATAGTACTTGACCAAAAAAAAAAAGAGTTCACAATGCTGCTGTGGCAGAGGAGAATGTTAAGACAGACATACAGCCATGTTGCACAAATTCACTTATTAGTTATTTGTACAATTCTGCAAAACAAACATGTCCAATTTATGCCTAGAAATATATAATCAAAATCTAACTAATACAATCTGCTCCTATGGACAATTCAAATTTATACGTTTTAATATGATTCTACTTATAATTCAGTTCAGTTTGTAATGCCAAAATTATTTTCATAAAGTTGCCCAAAGTAGGTCCTAGATGTTCCTGACACCTTAATATGGCTAAATTACTAATAAAGCTTCACATTAATATGTTATATTGTTGCTGCTTTCCTTAGGCTGCAAAATAAATAAATAAATAAAAATCTGGAGATATGTTTTAAATGTACTAGTATGACTGCATTCATTGCCTTTGGCACATTTGTTATGCTCTACTTCAATTAAACCTTCAATTAAATCAGGAAGTCATTTGGCAGAGTCTACACTCCCAAAAATGAAGGACATCTGTGCTCTTATTTTGACTATACTATAATATACAATTGTCACTGGGAGAAAAGAAAAACGGCTAAAAAGGACTAAAAGTCTCAATGTGCTTCTCGATGTGTGTTGTGTGCGACTGCTCAGTACAGTCGCACGAGACAGCCGGATTTCTTCCAGTTATGGAAAAATATTAGCATCGAATCAGCTGAATTTTTTCCATGAAACTTTCTAAGTTCACAAAAGCAATTCAAACGGAACCTTGTGAGATGTTGTCATTTCAGGTTTCTCAGGTACAAAGCAGTCTGAATGCAGCCCCAGGTCTGACTTATCACAAGATCCACTTAGATGGAAAAAAAAAAAACTCTGAGTGATTCTTGATTGACTGTGATACATAAATGTTCATATTTGTAAAGCACTGCAGTCCAGTTAACCAGAAAATACCATTTGAGTCACAGTTTGAAGACTAAACACAGCCATAACATGCAGTGCATCTCTGCAGTCCACGATTGTCCTCTTTATGTTAGACAGCAACTAATCTGCAGAATAGTTAGACTTGGTTAAATCTTGACAACTTTAAGCTTATTACATGACTTTAATAAGTGTATGCATTTTCTAACTACATCTTTAAAAGGCACTTTTAAGTTTTATTATTCCATTTTTCTCAAAATAATATTTAGCTTAAATACTCACAAACTCAACTTCTGCAACAAAATGAGGCTAGGATTGTTCAAATCTGGTCAATACAGCACAAACCAAGCGATGCACCCAGATGCGCACACGCCAGCAGATGCACACAAACAACACACATGCATGGAGGCAAAATACACTTTAAATCTCAGCACTCAAAACATTACCAACATTCTCTTCTTGAACTGCTCCACATGCTCAGCAAATCAATACAATTATCTTTTGTTCTTAGGATGTGTTTTCTTTCCCCAATAAAAATCGAAATGTATTTTTATAGGCCAAACACACAGCGGCAAAATGTTCAATGACAACACGGCGTCTGGGGAATGAGGGAAATCTTCGTCCCAGCAAACAAATGCACGCCTGCTATTTTCTGCTCCTGCAAGATCAGATATTTGGGGCAAGGTGTTCGCAGTTTCCTCGTGGGTCTCTCGGGGGAGTCATGTTTTGTGCTTCGTCTTCGGTCTGAGATAAAGGGAAAACCTTTTGACTTTCCCTCCAAGGAGAGAGTGCGAGCGGGGAGGAACTGTGAGCTATGCTGAGCGGAATGCAGAATGCCTCCAACTGAGAGAGAACAAGGAAAAGAAGGGGAAGACATTAATAAAACAATTTCTGCTCATTATTATACAGTTCAGCTTTCTATTTTTATTTAGCACTGAGGAACCGGCATGTCACTTTGGATGGGAATGATTAGACATAGCAGCTTTTGCAACAGTGCCATATTGTAGCATATTTTGCCATTACTCAATGTCACTTTTTTATGACATTTCATAGTGTCACATATTTGCTTGAAATAATCATGAAATAAAAAAAACAGTTGCATATTGTCACAAACATTTCTTCTCCCTTGCATTCACGTTGCTTGCCGTGACTTCAATATTGGAAAATATATATTTGCCATTTGTAATGAAACAAAAATGTGTTTCACGTAATCTCATGAATTTAAATATTCACATCAAGGTGAGCCTCAGCACCCAAACACTTGGTCATAGAGTAAGTTCTGACTGCTTCAATAGTGTCTAAACTTTTAACTGGAACTGTATCCGAATTAATCATATCATTAGGACTTATTCCCATTAATTAAATAGCAGTTGAACCCTGGTATTCAGCCAGCAGTGGTGTGTAAACTTTAATTGCATGGCCGGGCATAAAATTTGAGATTTAGGACACAAAGGTTTGGCTGTTTGAACCAGCCTGTTGCTACCTGTCAGAACCATTGATCAAAAACCCTGAGTCATATATCTGAATTTTATTTGTTTCTCATGACAAGTTTAAATAAGTAAAAGAAAAGCAAAAGCCAACCCAAATCCAAATAAATATTTCACAAATGCAACCTTGATTATAGGAGGTACAAACAATTCAACAAATCGTTAATGCATTAAATCTTTGATTTAATTTGTCTGTATTTTCTCCCAATTTTTCTCTACAACTTAGTTATTAGCAGGGGAGAAATGATACACACCTGCTCACAGGATGAGGCAAGAATCAATATCAAGTTCACCTGAATGAGACATTATTTTAGGTTGTGGCAATTTGTTATCTACTCCTTGGTACTAGTTTATTACACTTATACTTTCAGAGCATTTTGGTCAGTTGTGATATCACTTTGGCAACTAAAAACTATTTAAGTGGGATTCAAGAGCATATAAAATGGCCTTAGTATCAAGTTTATTCATTTGATCAATAAATTCAGATTTTATACACCACATCTTGTCAGACTGAACAGAGAAAAACAGTACAAAATGCAAACATTTAAGTACTGTTATGTACTTTAATAATACTTGCTTACAGATTGTGCTAGAGGAGCATGTTTTAATCTATCATTCGCAAAGTAATTACAGGAAAACGGATTTAAAACACAACTTTTTTTTTTTTCCTTCTCAATACACAATCGACATTTTTAAAACAACCGTGCAATCTTGATTGCTTTCAGAGAAACTAATTTCGTGAAAGGCTTAGTTATTTGTTTCAGCCATTGCATAAAGTCTGATAAACGAGAGAAAGCAGCAACGCTCCCCTCCATCATCATCATCATCATCAAAGTCCCTAACCACATGTTGAGAGGAGAGAAATCCGTTAAACTTCCTCAAGTGGAGGTGTACTTTCAACTTAAGGCCGGGCAAAAACAGCATTAAAAAAGCTCAATGTTCCCCAGTAATCCAATCGCATCACACCAGTCCCTAAATCTTTGTCAAGGAAATGCAATTGTTATAATGCATTTATTGAAACTTGGGCAAGGTTTTATTTAATCTCGCCTTGCTCTAACAGCACTGGCGGTAGATGAGAAAAACACACAATCTTTCATCACACCATCATCCTTGGGAAATTCAATTTATTGTTGTAGCTCTCACCCTGGTGCGCATCACATGGGGCGATTGCTACATGGTGCAGCTTCGAACATGCAGGACGCCGTGCTCATGTGTGTTGCATGTGTCTGTTTTGTTGTTTTACGTGACATGTTGGTTTCATTTCCAGTGATTATGAGAGCAATTCCTTGTAGTGGAGGTAGATAGTTCCCTTTTTAAGAACCACAAAGTCTTGATGTGTAAAGCATCATTTGGAAAATTGTTTATTTTCTGTTGCTTTATATTACCGTTGAGAACTGTGTCATTGCAAAAATTATTGGTAAAAACACACAAAAAACTGGCTACTTTGCAAGCAAGCTCCTGTGTCAATATATGGATCCACCAGGTTTAGGTCGACGTTAACGCATATGGTTAATCTGAAAAGTTTAACATGGTAATATTACATAATGCAGATGAATCAAATGACCAGTTTTGACCTAAAAGCTTTTCTCCTATGGAGGGTGACCTACTTCACAGCAGCGAATCATGTGCTCAACACACAGAGACCAAGAAAGTGCAGCCAAAGGTGAAAGTTTTCCACCACTCCAGGTGAACCCAACACACAGGAGTGGCATCACTCACAGTAACAAAAGTTTAACATTTGTCAACGCTCTTGTGTCGTGTCTCTTGCCGCATGTGCACGTCTACGTGTACGAATTTGAACAACGAGTTCTGCGGTTGATACGTAAAGTGGCATAAAATGTTTCATGTTTATGTTGACTTGGATCGGTTGTTTGGTCACCACCACCAGCCTGTGCCATCTAGTCAACAGGTTCAGGGATAATGAACAAACCTGTGCTGTGCTATGAACTAAAGTCATTAACCAAACCTGGACTGAGATAATAAAACAGCATGTGTTTACCATCTTACCACTCCTCACTTCATCCCTTCAAAGAGGTTCATTGAAGTCAGATCAGGTCATTGTACACTTCAAAAAGATGATCCTGTAAAGAAAGTTTACTCTGTTTTCTTGTTTCTTTTTTTTATCCAACTGCAAAAATTGGGTCACAATCCTTCTCCGAATGTTTGCTTATCAAAATTATACACAACATCAAAGAAACCCAGCGTCTGGCGAAAAAAAAAAAAAAGAAAAATGATAATGCTGTCATAGTTTGCTAATTATCTTGAGTAAATATTTGATTGTGTTGCTTTTGCGTCACATAATTTCAAAGGTATCACTTCATATGGGCAAAATCTTATATGGAAAGTATTTTGTCTGTCCAATTGTTACACTTATAGATGTACATTTGTGTATTTCCTGTATTACATCTATGCCAGGTTTCTACCGAGGAACACACGTACACTCAGACGTCATTGTTATTTACAAGAGCATTTGAGTTGCTGACAGATCCCAGGTCAGAGGGCTGTGATACCTGGGGAGCAAATGTGTGTGTGCATGCGTGGGTGTGTGCGTGTGCCTGAAAAATGGGCTGTGCCATACTTTGACTATATGACACCTCACACCATGGTGTTTGTGTAAGAAAAACTATATCCAGAAGCTCTTGCATGTTTGTGCTGCCAATGCATGGAGACAAGTGCGCAAATGTTTGTTTAGTAACTTTCTGGGACAAGTGGCTTGCCTTCAGTAGTCACCACACCCCTGGCGATGGGAAATCTAGTCATTACTTGTGCATGCATGTGTGTGGTTGTATAAATGAGATGTTGACTGCTCCTCGCTTCCCCACCTGCCAACCTGGCATCCTTCTTTTCTCTCCTTCGCTCGCTCGTAAAACTTGCCAGATGTTACAGATTAGTCAGCATTTTACACCGGCTCTAGTCTTGAGTCAAATGCCATCACCCTAAGCCACCCCTTAGTAACTATAAAGGCTTAAGGTTAACCAAATGAAGGAGGGCAACAAAATATAGTTTGGACATTATTTGCAGATGGAAAACCTTATTGGTCGTAAACATGAGAGGCTCTAATCCAGCTGTGTTTTAAGCCATTACTTGCTGCATGGCCTCAGAGAAAAAAAATTTACTTCAACATTTCAGTTCGTTCTTTATGTTTGGTTACCAGTTTGCTAAAGACAAAAAGTGGCAGCTGTTTCCTTCATGTGAGAGCATTGTTTCTACAGAATTCCACAATTCAGGTTTTTTTTTACTTAGAAAATAAACATTTTTACATATGTCATGTGGAGGAACATATTATGAATCGATTCCACATGAGAAAATGCCAAAATAAAGGAGCAGTTTTAATATGTTTTATCAAGATTTTATGCAAAAGACCAACATAAAGCAGTGCACAATGGTGATGATGAAGAAAAACTCAGTCTTATTTATTTATTTTTCAAATAAAAATTGGTATGTATTATTCAGACCTCTACAAACAGTGCCTTAGAGAAACACTTTTCACTGCAATTTCTGCTGCAAGTATTTGGGAACAATGTCCCTACAATTTTAATAATATAGCAATATAGATTTTTGCTCAAATGGCTCAAGCTCAGTTGGATTAAATGGAGAGCATCACTGAATGGCACTTTGTTGCAGACTTTTGGTGTGTTGCATTTCCTCAGTCGTATGTCTATTCAGAACCTGATATGAAATCTAAGTCAGCTAAGTCAGGATGGTGTGCACAGACAAGGAATTTGACTTCGGTTTCAAGCATTTGAAGCATACAGAAAACAACCTTTAACAACTTTTAACGGATTTCTTCTTCATATCAGATTGGTGTGCTTTTTCTGATCAGCAAGGAAGATTCAGTTTCTTAGAGTTGTTATATGCAAAATATATTTTTGCAGTTTTACTACTGGATTAAACACAGATGTCCAAAGTATTGGACATTGTCTTTCAGAACAGTTGGATTTAATCCCATTTTTATTCTATTCACATGGTAACTTGTAAAGCTAGTTTGTTGCACTGGATGTTTAATTTTTGTACCATTTCAGAAATAGAGAGTGCTTTTTTTTATTTTCCTTTGATCTTTTTGTTATACCGCCAGTCATAAAAGCAACACATTAAAATTTGTGGGTATGATTTCTCGTGGCTGGTACATCCTGTCGAAACCTGCAGGTTCTTGTTAATTATGCTAGTTTAAAAAGAGATGAGAACTCAGCTAGACCTTTTGCTTATGGTGTCACTCCCACTGGCGTGATTTTTTGTTTTTTCCGTAATGTATGTGTCTTTGTCTTACATGTCCTTTTATCAATTACATTGCTTTTCTAATTTACATATGTTTTTGGCCATTTGGGCATTATCACACTTACCTCTTTTGCCCACTGTTTTTAGTGCTATCCTCAACCAGATTTAAATACCTTCTCTGTTGTTCTGTTGATTTTTTTTTTTTTTTGCCAAAGCTCCAGGCCATCACAGTTACAATCACAGACACAAAATATGTGGATATTTTTACCACAATGCTCCATTCAGTTGTAGAATTTGAATAGAAAATTTGGCATTGTACATACACCAATCATATTATTCCTGAAAGTACCGCACAGGTTGTTTGATGTCTCTGGAAAACTAATGCAGAGCAGAAAATGCATACATGCAATGGTTGGTGTTTTTGTAACTCACCAACCATGAGTTGTCAATGAGTTGTGAAATTGTGTGTGTAATTTTGTGAGCATGTGCGTTTGTGTGTCATTGTTAGCGTGAGCAGCATTAAGGTGCTTTAGATGTTCTGGAAGCTTAGTCCCTCTGGCTTCAGCCAGCTGGAGTTCTCCAAATTAGCCTTGGATTTTATTATGCAGCTCCTGCCTTCTCCTCTCTACACAACCCTTGACTCCTATTCTTCATGCTCACCCAATATTTTTTTTTATTTTTTCCCCCCTCAACCTTTAAAACATTTTTTCCATCACATCAGTCTTTCTTAATATTCTTCTGGTGTTCTAGGGCCCCATCCTAATGTTGCTTCTCTTTATCCCTCCCTTTTTCTAATATCTTTGCTTCTTCATGCAGTCTATTTGCAATCAATTTAGAATTGTGTTTTAGAACTCTTAATCTAAGCAAAATCAAATTCTAGATTTATAGCTTTATTTGCTCTACATTATCTTTTCAAAAACCTTTCCTCTTATCCTGCCCCCCCCCCCCCAGTCAGTGCATCCCTCGTTCCTTATCCATTCACTTTCCTCACTCCCTTCCAAACCTCCCCCTCATTTTCTTTTTTACTCCCCCTCTGTTTCAGATATTTAGCTCCAGGTGAAACAGTGAGCCAACCCTTTCCGTGGCTTCGGTCGGTAAAGCTTTTGTCCTCTTCATTGTAATTGCACCACAGCTCAGCACACAATGTGTGTGTGCGCGTGTTGCAGGGTGTGCACGTGTAGTGATATGTGTATAGTACGTCCATGTGTCAAACAGCAAGACAGGGGGAGGAGGAGATGCTGGTATGGGGGGGGGGTGCATTGATGTTTGAGCAGGACTGTGTAAGTGTGTGAGCAACCGCTTTGTTTTTCATCTGTTGCCCATGGTGCAATCTGCAACTCAACTCCCAATCGACTTTTGTGTACCTACACGTGCACACAAATATGCAAACAGACTCAGCCATAGCCCTACAGTGCTGTTTTCAGCAGGTGTGCATCGTTAATGTTAGCATTAGCAACATTAGCTCCTCGGCGTCTCATTCTTCAACAGAAATCACTGATTTCACTTTATTTCTGGCCTGTAGGGAGGGCCACACACGCACACACATGCACGCACGACCACACGCACGTGCACGGATGCACACACACGCATTACGACTCACATATATTGGGGGACCTAAGGGAGGGCCAGTAACTGAGCCACCAGCCTAGGGAGCTGGACCAATTACATTGTTAGGATAAATGTAGCGCCGGCTATGCATGGATTGTGGTACTTAACAGCCGCTGCAAAAAAGAGAATTCCTCCCGTCTTCCCTTCCTGCGTCTTCTCTTCTCTCCAGTTCGCCTGGGTGTTTTTAAATGGAGGGGAATTTAAAAACAGATTTATGGGTCAGTTAAATATAGTAGGCAAAACTGATTCCCTAACCAGCCTCCCCTCCTTTGTAACTCCCTCTTTCCATCCCTCCCCTATCTCACAACCATCCTTCCATCCCCCAGTTTTTTGTCTCCGTTTCCCTCCCTTTGGTCTTTTATAAAATGATATATCTCTTAAAAAGGGATGGAACGGTTCCCCCGGTGGAACGCTCAAACACAAATTGACAATCCAGGCCTTATGGTTTAATTGACACCCCCAACCCGTATCCCTTCCTTTCTTTCTTCCCTTTTTCTTTCTTTTTTTTTGTTTCCCTCTCTCCCACCCTACATCTTCCCGCCTCCCATCTCTTCGTCTCCTGACCAGCTAGAACTTATTAAATGAAGCCTTAACTAAATCTGAGCTAATGAATTATTCTAACACCTACGATGTGATTATTGTAATTAATGGACTGGCGTACCTACCTTTGTACCATGTTTCCAAAATGAACATCTTGCTCAAGCCTAATGTGTTTCTTCTTGACAAGGATTTAAAGCTTCCTCTGTGTGCCCTTTTTTTTCTTCTTCTTCTTCTTTTTCAACTAACAACACCGAATGCATTATGGGAAAGAAAAATCTGGCTCTGACATTAATTTTCTTCTATCAGATCATGATTATTAATAATATGGCTTTAATAAAACCAGAAGGTCTAAATTTAGTGTTTAATGGATTAGCATAATCTCAGTGGACACATTTTTATATCTTTTTGAGAGAAATTGGTAGCCTTAAATTACAGCCTCCTATTCTGTCAGGCGGCTTACATCTCTTCAGTGATATCATGCCATGTTGAACAATTTTATTTATTTTTCTTTTTTCATTATTTTGCGGGTAGGGTAAGGGGGATTTCTACATTTGCTATCTGGGATATGTTTTTTTTTTTTTGCCATGCTTTCAAACTGGGGGTCCTTACACTAAAAATGTGTTTACCTCACCATACTGAAAGTTGTAAATGCAACGGTTAGCAGGTTTTCGGCAGCGTGCGTGGAGGTGCGAATCTTTCCTCCTCACCACATGCTCGCCTCCAGCACCAACAAAAACATGCACACATTTTCATGCGCACACAACTCTTCCCTGCTCTCTGCTAATCCTCTGCACCAGCACAAACCACTTTAAGGGCTCACCACAGCTGTGCCAGCCAGGCCACAAGTTTGTTTCTTTCTACGAGACAAAAAGTTCCGAACCCTGGTTCAGATTCAGCTTCACTAATAAATGTAAAGATTAGCACTGTTCAGTTTTTTTTTCTTTCGTTCTTTCTTTTTCAGAAGCATAAAAGTAGATAATTTGACCATAAAAAGAGAGAGAGAGAGAGGAAGGCAAAACCCTTTTGCAGTGTCGGTGACAGATCACAAAGTTTGGCCAAGTCTTTCATCCTGGAGCCAATGTGCATGGGACAAAGATTCAGTGTGCTTTGATTTTCTACCCCTTTAAGAAGATTCTGTCATGCGTAATCCAGTTTCTCAGCCAAAATTCCCTCCAACATGGCAAATCCGACTGAAAAATGTGTGCGCATAAAATCTGGCGGTTTTTGCAGTGTTGTTTTCTTCAGCTGTGATACCACACATGATAAGTTGAAGTCACACTGATAAAGTGACTAATCAGAAGGCATCCATCTTAGCATGGGGTTCCTTCTAATACAGTGATGCTAGTGTAGTAAGTTTTGGCCCACAATTAGTCCTTCAAGGCTGGAGGGCTTTTAGTTCAGAGTCGAAAGCCAAAGCCAACCTAAATTCTGATTTCAATCGTAATTGTGGTCAAACAGAGTGACTGAATCAGTAACTACTTTCAGCTCAGATACAGCACATAGTTTCTTTCTACCTCACCAGTTTTAGTCCTCACCTGCCCACAATCCTCACACTCCAGTCACTACTGTGTTCTTTCATTCTGCAATCAAGTCTGGGATACCAATCTACTCAACGCATCAATGATATGGGAATTACAGGATCATTTGTTTAGTTACCAACATTGTCAAGACTCAGACAAAAGCCATTTAACAACTAATTGTTGAGCAGAAACAATAGATATACTGCTCAATAATAGATAGGTTGCAAGATATGTGTCTGGTCCAAAGTCTGATCCCGACCCATGATGTATTGACTGATCAAAATTGGTTTTGGTGAATCTTTATTTAAAAGAAAGATAAATTCAGACTTCTAGTTCCTTCTTGGCGTCTTGGCAGAGGGTGGACTGACGTAAATAAATAAAAGTGTAGCAGACTGATTTGGGGGGGGGAGTGTTCACAGTTCAAATATCGCAGTTTGTCAATTTGGAAAAACAACTTATACAAGATCAACAGAAACTGATTACAAAAAAAGGCTTTTTTTTTTTTTGCAGTCAGATTATGAATGCCAGATTATAGATGCCCTAGAAGGTTTTCTTCGCAAAGCTCTTCACAATGTTTATTGGGCCATATGAAATTAATCAGCTTCTTCCCAGTGTGGGAATGGACAATCCACATTTCCCAGACTAAGCTTGTCAGTAGTGTCAGTGTTGTTCATCAAGTCACATAAATCAGTCTGGTACTATCCAGTGGATTATCACCCTTTATAAGGCTGTGGTGAAAACTAAATGTATCTGAGTAGAATGCTCTTTATATGCCTGTCACTGCACCCTAGCTTTGTGAAGACTTGTTTGATTTGAAGTGCTGGAATTCTGTATTTTACAGGCACAAGGTGCCATTTTATAGATCAATCAAGTAACTATGTAAAATCCAGTTGATATTAAAATGTTATAAAAACTTATATCAAAGATGACTTAAAATAAATGTAAGCAGATTTTTCATCCAAAAAAAAAAAAAAAATATATATATATATATGTATATATATATATATATATATATTTTATTATTATTATTTATTTTATTTTTTTAAATAAATGTTATTCTGTAGCTGCAGCAGACTGGCGATCTGTCCAGGGTGAACCCCGCCTCTCGCCTGGAACGTTAGCTGGAGATAGGCACCAGCAGCCCTCCCAAGGGTGTAAGAAAATGGATGGATGGATGGATGGATGGATGGATGGATGGATGGATGGATGGATGGATGGATGGATGGATGGATGGATGGATATACTGCAGCTTCAGCTGAACCAAAAATTGTATGAATTAGGAAAAGAAATAAAATGCTTTTTGGCAATGACCAAGTGGGTCGCATTCACTGTCACAAAGAAGTATGTTTGGTGGTTTTCTCATGTTTCAATGTAATTATGCATTGCTACCCACATTACTTTAAATGTACTAGTTCTACCTGGAAGACAGGCACAACAAGTAGTCGGTATATTTATAGGTAGTCCAGCAACATGCACTTCTGTCAAGACGTCCCTTCATGTGCTAAAAATTCAGGATTAATAACCACATAAACTGCAAAGAGTTTATGTCATTGTGGATATGTTCAAGTCCAAACTACAGATGCAATATTTTTGTTTGTTTGCCAAATATTTGGCCTTTTTATAAGTCTTTATGTGAATTTATCAACCAAGCACAATTGGGTAGCGATGTGAGGGGAACAGAACTGACCTATGTGGACCCTCAGCTGGTCTATGTACCTTGTGCCTGAAGCCAAAGGGAGTTCATCTCTGATGAGAATCCCTATAATTGGCCCCAACCTATACACATGGCCTTGAGCTCTTCCACAACACATTCTCAGTGAGACAGTGGAGGACACAGATGTCAAAAATCAAACAGAATGGAGAACCAGCTGAAGATGTGGTTGTTTCCTGTAAAAAGATTCAGTTCTGGCTATTGAAAACATCACATTGACGGCTGAAAATTGCTCATAGCTTAAACATGGTAATACTCTTCAATACAACGTAAAGACCTTGGGAATTCTTCTCAGTCCAACCAATCGTCTGTTTCTTTTTTATTTTCTAAATGTTTACTTTTCTTTGATAACGTTTTTTCTAAGCCTTTTGATTCACAAATGATTTCATCGTTCAGTTTTCAGTGTCAGCACATGTACATGTCTATGAATATAGTTCACCGCTGCACGTGGGCCTGCTATCTCCCAGCCACACTTCTGGGGTTGGCAGTGGGACAGAACGTCCCGAGGGCCCAAACTTTTCTGCACTCTCCAACCCCTCCCTACTCTCTCTGTTTCTTCGTCTGTTAGCCGTCCAAGAATGTGCCAGTCAGGTCCTGGGCAATCTGCAGGCTGCCCTCCTGCCATCCTCCACCTCCCTTCTCATCTTTTCTGCCTCTCATTGTCCTCGTCTCTATTCTCACTTTTTTTTTCCTTTTCTTTCCTGTCCATTCTGTGCTTTTACATCTTTCTACCCATATTTCTTTTCCTCATACTTCTTTTTTTTCCCCATCTTTGGCCTTTGGCACCCATCATAATCCCACTACACGAAGTGGCGTCTTTTTGTAGCTCGGTACAGTATGTGTGGTGTTGGCACGTTTCCCCGACAGCTTGATTTGGACCCACTGTTGCAGAGACTGGTAGGCCAGCATTCGAAACTGTAAATGTATAAATTGGGGGCAACATCAAGAGCATTTTTCCATTCATGTTTTATTTTGGAATTTCATTTCAGGATTAGTATCTCAAGGATTTATATGTGTGGTGTTTGACTTGCAGTTAAATAAAATAAGCTTTAAATGTTATCCATATTTGGGTCTCAGATTAAAAAGTATGTATTTTTTAAAATGTATTGCTAAGTTATTTTTACTGCTGTCTGTCTGTCTTTACTTGTCTTTTTCTGTAAATACTGCATGTTGTAGTCTTTGAATCTTTGCTCATTTTAGGTTATCTTAAATATGAAATCACAGATACACTGCACATGAATCAATGCTGTTTTAATATTTTACATGTAGTACCTCTCATAACCAGTAGAGGTCACATATTCTTTTTACTATTAGCCTAATTACAGGCTAATAATTACCTGCAAGAGCAAGTGTCAAAGGGTTTGTTTCATTTCAGCCTGGAAGACAGTCTCCAAAAAAAATCTGTGAATGATTAGATAAGGGTTGAGGAGTAAGGCTTTTACACAACTGTTGCCAATGGAAAGTATTTTTCTAAGGATCGTTTGCGAGTTTTGCATCATATAAGACAACACAACTCATAGAACAGACTTCAAACAGACAGAAACAAATAACAAAGATGAAGGAAGGAAAATATTTAGCATATAGGCTACTTTCAAGAGACGCAGTAGAGGAAAAATTATTTGTGGTTGTTTTGGAGATATATCCTGGGGAATATTGAATCACTTTTTGTACCCTGTTTAAGGCTAAATGACCATCTGCCCAGCAGCTGTGTGTTAGTAAAAGCTGGATCAATGTTTCCAGGCTCACCGACAGTAACACACACACACACACACACACACAAAAAGAACATAATCAGAACATAATCAAGACATTGTAATAGTATAGTCAAATATAAAACCTTTACCCAGATGAAGGACAATAAAAAAGACTTGAGATCAATGACCACCAACCTGGTGATAACTGGCTGCTTTTGACTCTCCGACTACTTTAACAGACCTATCGTGCCAGTATTAGCTTGGTCAACATTTTGCTTTCAAAATCATTTTGATTTTTTTGTGCATAGATTCAGCCAGGTGTCAGATATTTTGCATATTGACTATATGACATCACAGACATATAGCTGCACATCCACGAAAGGATTTTCCTGTTTGAATAATTGATCCAAGGTGGAATGGATCTGTCTTTTCATGGTTTCTGTTGACCTTATCACCAGAATGTTACAAGTGAAACTGAGACCCGCTGCTGTTATGCATTTTCTTCAAAGTTTGACTTGTTGTGCATTCAAAGATGGTTTTCCACATCCTTTGTATCGCGTGGTTATTTTAAATACTGTCGCCTTTCTATCGTATTGCAAGCGTTCTGACTTTTAACAAGGTTTTTCTGTCGGCCATTGTCTGTACACAAATGTTGTGCATGTATGAAAAGTCCCATAAAAATTCCAGATGATACCAGGTGATCAGCACTTTCTGAAAACACACACACTAGCCAGTCTGACACCAATGAACCTGCAACATTCAAAGTTATTTATTTGGAATTTCTTCCTCATACACTTACAGTGATTGCATTTTTCACATAAAAAGTTTGCATAACTTAACTGTAGACATTGTCTGGATGGCGATTAATAAAAGCAAGCAAGCACTGAGAGACGGTCCTCTTCCAAAAAAATGAACGACTGATATAAACTCCTTCAGGGGTTACGATGGTGGTGTGCATGGATGCTAAAGAGGACAGCCTGGGAGCTAGTTCCTAATACTACAGGGACAGTGACAGGAGGGAGGGAAAAGAAGGCGAGACAACATCCAGGGGCAGACGCACAGAACAAACACAAGTACACGCATATGAACATACACACAAGGATTTTGACTCTTTAATCTTACCCTGTGTTGCATTGATAAGGAGACAAATCCTTTCCTGGCCATTGAGATAGAACTGCTCTCCGTTTTTGTCTTAGAGTTACAGACTTATTTATACACAAGACAACATGTATACAAATTCTTCCTTTGAGTCCTTTAATAAATGCAATCCGTTCCCAAATGTAATGTGACTTTGCAAAGTTCATAAATGAAATCAGTCAATACCAATATCTGTCTGTCAGTCAATCGTTCACTCTTTGTGTTTGGGAAGAGCTTAAATAGCTTGAAGCTGTGAGTTTGTTAATCACGTACCAAACTCTCAGGTTTCTCTGAACCCGTCAGCCAAGTTTTACAAGCTTGTTTATGCTAACTGAACCTAGAGTACGTCACTGGATTTCAAATACTTTCATTCTTTTAAGCTGTTAAATTGATTCATTGATGATGTGCTGACATGGATTGTCCAGAATCACATAGTTTTTAGTCCAGCCACTCAAAACTATGTGATTCTAAAATCAGTATCCTGTATGGGTATGATTAGTTCAACTTCAATGCTATTGTACTTAAAGTCATAATGACTTGTCTTGAGTGTATAGGGAAACATGATCAAGATATTGTTTTTACATTCAGCACATCAGAAGGTATGGAGCAATGGCTTTCCTTGGCAGATAGTCATCATTAAAAAGAATTTTAAAACTTCCTCAATTCATAAGTTGCCCACTCACAAACAAAGGCTCTCAGGTATCTGCTGCAGAAACACTGTGCAGCTGTCAAAGGTGCGGAACCCTGTTTTGAAGCTGGTACAGGCTTTGAAGTATGTGACCTTTTGCCTTGTCACACAACGGCCAAGAACTGGATTGTCATATTTGCGAGCGCAGTGTGCTGCATTCCGCTGTGACTGCAACCAGGGAGCAGTTTAGAAAAAAAAAAAAAAAGGCATTCATGTCCTTAGGATAAACAGGTCCAGAGCAAAGTCATGCAGGTGTACCATGAAGGCAACTGTCACATAAAAGTACAGACATTGTTGCTGCTATATGCGATTTATGCTGGGATATCATTTCTGTCATTTGGGCAAACAAAAATACACATGAGCAGGCTAAGCAGTCAGAAAGTGAAAAGGAATTAAACGATAATAGTAATAATAATAATAAAAACACTTTTGTGTTTTTTATGAACCTTCTTGATTGTGTTACAGCATACCAATTAAGAAATGAAACATTGACCGACTTACATGAGGTGTATTGATGACTTTGGTGAATGTGGTGTTTGTTAGTGGTTTTCTCAACTGTTGACTGTATGACTTTGTATTTCTGTGTTTTTATGATGCAGAGCACTTTGAGCTACCGTGGTGCTGAAATGTGCTATACAAATAAATTTGACTCATTGATTGATTGATTGACTGAAAAGTAGTCTGAAATGTAAACTCACTCAGTACAGGTATAAACTATGTAGTTCTACCAACAAAAGTAAAAGCATTTAGTTTTATGTGTATGGATTTGTGCTGAGGTTGTGGTGATACCTCCCTGAAATGAGACGGCGATGGCATTTTAGGTTTCTTAGAACAGCTTTTTTTTTTGTTCATTTCTTTTTTCTAGACAGTTACTCATGCACTTAATTTATGGCGCACCTGCAGAGAGACTGTATGCGTGTGTGTGTGTGTGTGTGTGTGTGTGTGTGTGTGTGTGTGTGTGTCGGGCTAACTCTGTGGTAACTCTCAGGCTCTCAGTGGAATTGTTGATGAAGGAATGCTGCTCCCTCTGACTCACCTGATGATTTGTTTCTTGCTTTGTGATCAGCACAGCAGGCAGATGCCACACAATAGCAGGGCGATGAGCAACACTCAATAGCAGTGTTTTTCAGCTCAAAGGTTTAAGATTACAGGAAATGGAACACATTAAAAAGGGTAAAATAAAACTATGTAGCGTAGCATATTAGCTTACACAGTAAAATCAAAATAGTGGACAACCTAGTTTAGCACAATACTGATAATTTGCTGCATGTATAAAATGTAGCTCACCAAACATGCAAATAAATAAGATAAAACACCCACGCACAAAACAACATACCCTCCCCGTCTCATGAGGAATGATCTTGCACAGTCTACGAAACATTCTAAGCCAGTTTAATCAACTAATCAATGAGTAAAAAAATGTAGTCTACCGCCCTTTCTAAAGTAAGACACTAATAGACTGTCTACAGCAAAAGAATTGGGTGGGTGGTATTTAAAAATCACATACATTAAAGCTCGGAGTGAGGAGATGAATAGATGGACATTAATTTGCATTTCTGCTTCTATCTGATGCCTGGTGCTTGATAGCAATTAATCACAGATTGTCTTGTTTTCTTGTGTAAATACAGATAAAATATAGTGGCTGGCTAGAGTAGAGTATGATGATGCCATCTAAATGTGACTTGAAGAAGTTAGCTGTAAGAGCAGCGGCTGTATTCTAAGCCGAGCTACGGATTTCCCAGGAAGGATTTACTTTATATCCCTGAGACTGATTTGAGTAATTTAGGAAAAGACATTTGCAAAGTTGCAGTCTGAAGCTTCATGTAACATACAGCTGACAGCAGCTATTTACAAAATGGTCAATTTTGGCACAATCGTTAGCTCTGTGGCCCAGCAGCAGGGAGTTTCTGGGTTTGAATCTCGCCAAAAGATGCATTTGCTTTTTCCAGCAGGGTACTCCAGCTGCTTTGTGCGTCCCAAAAAAATTCTATGTCTGATTGGTTTGGTTCTGTGTTGTCCTGTGATAAACTGTCAACTTGTTGAGGGTGTAACCAACCTCTCATCTACTGACACCTGGAGGAAGACACCAGCTCCATTTTGAGCCTGCAGAGACAAGTAGATATAGACAATGGCTGGATTTCCAGATGTCTTACGGTGCTTCATTCTTTCATCTAAATGTCTTTATACAAGAATTAATGACATGGAAATATCCAGAAATCAAACGGGTTAAAAACGAGACAGGTTCTGTGTCCCAGAAATTAATGTGTTTTGTTTTAAAATATGAATATCAACCCCAGAATAAAAGCAAAGGACTTTAAATCTGGGTAAAAGTGGTAAATGTCACTCTCCGCAGTCAAACAAATCTTTACTAAAAGGCCACACAGAGACAGAGATGCCATATAGGGCATCTATAACTGCAACTGTCTTCTGGTGAAAGTAAATCTGGGCGCATGGCTACAATGATCATTGTTACATTTGGAGGAAAAAAGACTGACTTTTGCAAGCCGGAGAGCACAATCAAAATCGTGGAGCAGCGGGTTTACAAGCATTATGTGCTGTTTTTTTTCGTTGCTGCAGGAGGGACTGGTGCTCTTCTGTAAAGAAATGGCAACACGAGGAAAGAAGCTTCGAAGCGGCATCCTACCACATCAGCCAAGAAGTTAGAACTTGAGTAGAAATGGGTCTTCCAAAGTGAAAAAGTGTGTGTGACCAATTCAGCCTACAAAGCTTACTCAAACACATCAGTTCTCTTTGAATGTTCATCATAGTCCTTAAACACATCACATTTACACTGGAAGTTAAAATGTTGGCTCTTTTCTTTTTTAGTTTGGCTAGAGTAAAATAATATTTGGGATGAAAACATTTAACACATCTATCATGAGCATCAGGCAGTGATTCTGTTTGTAACACAATGATGACTATTTTGTCTAAAATACTCCTAAGGAGTTCAACGAGTGTTGACTGTGTGGTTACAATCTAGGTGTTGCAATTACCCAACTGTGGCTAAGGCAGTGGGTAACGATTGTTTAATGGGACCAATAAAATTCCTTTGTGTGAAGCAAGAATGCTTTGTGGCCTGAGTCACAACAAGCAGCCAGACAACTGGCTGAAATTGATTGAAATGCTTTATAGCAATAGGACTAAAAGAAAAAAAGAAAAAGTTTTACAAAGGTGATTATTTGTTCTAAGTTATAAGTTGTGTATTTCTTTAGCAATTGTATGTTCATATATTCATGACGGAAAAAAGCGTTATTTTTATTTTTTTTGTAACCTACCAGAATCAGGTTACAGAAAACCCATGAAGGAATTTTAAGGCTAAAAGTTTATAGAAAGTATTCTGTGTCAAGTTTTGCATTTGTTGTTATGTCTGGTGATTGTCTGCAGTATTTAAGCCATATGTTTGTAATCAGCAACAGCACATGGTGCACGTATGGGATCCTGGGAAAAAAAGAAAAGATGGGGCCCACACAGCATTAGTTAGAAAATAAAAGGACTAAGGAAAGAGACAATAGAAGACACAGTCTCTTCACTTGCAGGACGGCAAGTTATTGCGGCTTTTTGAACCGTCATAGTTGATGACGTAGATTATTTTTCAAGATACGACTCCTTTTTGTAATTTAGTTGTTTTTTTTACACGTCCACCGTCTCACGAGACATCAAGAACATTAAAATACCTGTTAGGGATCAGTGTTAAAAGTGGCTGTAGGTAGTGACAGTTCGGAGTTGCAGTCGAGCGACTACTGCAAGCCCCCGCAGCCATGTGACAGTGATGTGATCTAGTTTAAACAACAGCTGTTTGTGATTCCAGGGGAAATTAGGAGCAAGATTCCCCTTGAGATGACAGTGGCTTACCACTCCAGTTATCTAAACGAGATGTCTTCAATTGTCAGGCGCATTTACCTCGCACAATGAAACGTAATGCTGTTACATAACTTCTGCTTTCTCCTTCCACTCCGAGTCAAACACAAACTCTCTGAGATACTGCTCTGTTCCTTCCTTCTTTTTTAACTTAAAAAAAACAAAAAACAACAATATCAGATTTTCTTACAGGCTCCCTCCATGTTTCATGAGTATCACCTGTTCATGAGCATATGCATTTGCTTAAGCATATGAAGCCATCTTCCTGGCGGCCTCAGTGCTGTATTGAAATGATTAGTGAGTCATTTTTTTATGATACTTGCCTGCTTTGTGGGCATGTGAATGCTTGTACAGGACCTAGTCCACGTTCCTCTCCACCCCCCCAGTCTTTCCCTCCAGCTATCCTTGCCACGTCCCATAAAAATGATGCAACCAAACAGAACTAAATCAAAAAAGGTTTAGATAGTCTGTAAATGACGCTTTGTTGTGCCTTCTGTGAATTCCTTTCAATACTGGTTTTAAATTTAAGTCAGACATTTAACCAATGCCTCTTTAGTGCTCTAACCAGGAGACTACATGATCCTTTACAACGAAATGTCGGAAATAAATGTATAAGCCTAACTATAGACTTTGCTGGGTGTCATAGTTTGTGGAAGTGAACATCCTTGAAAGGAAAAAAAAAAACAATTGTAAAACACTAATGTAAGTAATATACATGCTGAGCACTCATTATATCAAAAACTCAACCAATAGTCACCGATCAGTTCAGATGCTTTTACAGGAAATACCATCACAGTATTTACATATGGAACGTGGAGACAAACTGAAGTTTAGACTTTTTGAAAGTCAGTGTGAAATAAATATTTTTTTTTAAAAGTTGACCTCCTAAAATATCCTGTTTTGGGTTAGTGTTGGAATAAAAATAGATTCATTTAAAGAATTAAAGACCTTTTATTATCTTGTCTTAAGTAAGTGTTGGGAAAACTGGGAAAACCACGTAAAACATTTTGACTAGAAATAACCTTCACATATTTCATAACTCCAGTGAGTTTATTTATTTTTTTTTATTTTACTCAAAATCCTAGCTAACTCATAAAAACCCCAAATGGTTCCCAGCAATGTAATACCCCCTACATATATTTTAACAGACCACAATGTTGCACTTCTGTGTCAAGTACTTGTACAAGTAAAACATATGTGTGTATTTAATTAAAGTTATATGGCTGCTATAAATTGAGTTGCCATTATGGATAAAGAATTTTTATGGGCTTCAAAAAATGTCAAACCTTCTTTGAAGTATGAAAACGTGTTAGGGACACATACAGTAAAAGTTGTTGAGTTAAGTGGTATCAAATTATATTCACGTTTTAATCTGTAACACCTGGGCTTCATGTCAAACTTTATTGCCCTGGTAGAGGTATTAATTGGTTATTTTAAAAAGTTTATATTGGCCTACTTAAGAAAACCTAACAGGAATACAGGCAGCTTGAATGTTTTCATGCTGATGTGAGCGAGAGGGATGGAGTCAAAAGGTTGGAACTTGTCCTTGAAACACTACGGTGTATTTTAGTGGGATTTTATATCAATGACCAACACAAGGTAGTGCATCATTGTAAAGTGGAATGGTGCATATTTTGATATGTAAATCTGAAAAGTGTGGTAAGCAGTTGTATTCAGTTGCCTTATGTCTGATCCCCTTAAATTAAACTCAGTAAAACCAACTGCGTTCAATAGACTTCTCATTGGTGAACTTTGTTCACCTCTTGGTAATGCAAGAGTCATATACAACAGCTAGATTTAGTACAAATCTGGCTGATCCATAAAGGCCTCAGAGGTTAGAGTATGTCACTGAACAAACACCATCACCAATACAATAAACACACCAAACAGCAGTTATAAAATACTTTCCTGAGCTAAAAGTTTGACCGATCATCCAAAACAGACTAAAACTGCAAGCCTTCCTAGACATGGTTGTCTACATAAACCGACAGCCTGGGCCATGGTGGTGGCTGCAGGGTACTTAACTTCAACAGCAACACAAAAACAGGTCCAAACTGATGGGAACATGGACAAAGCCAAATACAGGCTTATGTGTTTGAATGGTCAAGTAAAAGTCCAGAACAAAAAGTCTTGAACATTTATATTCATAAATGTCCTTCGCCCAGTCAGACTTCCCTTTAATGGAAGTTATTGCTTACAAGTTGGCAAAATGCTTAAACGTGCAAGAAGTGTGAAAACATTTGGGAGTGATGTTAATTGTAAATAGCACGTTTTGGTGTTACCTAATATTTAAATAAAATCAACCGATGTGAGGTTATCGTTCTCAACAAGCAGGAAATATTACGATGTTTAACTAACAAATGTGAACACCATGTGACACACCAGCAGACCACTGCATGAGAGACTAACATCTGTGCTTGTCGCCTTTCAGAGCCGTGATTTTTGCGTTCTTGGAGCTGAAGGCTTTGTTGTAAAGTTGCAGCAGCAAAAATAACTTCTCACACCAGACTGCACATTGGCCACCAGTACACCCACAAATATGCACTCATTCATCAAATCAATGCATTCCCCTCCCATTCACAGAGATCTCCTCCAGCGGAGAAGAGCACAGGCCGGCACAGCAGCAAACTAGACATGTCTGTTGGAGACTTCACAATGGTTCAGCAAGCAAACATACTCCCCTTAAGGCCCTTGGGACAAACATAGCATCAAGCAGAGGGACTCCATGAGTGGTTGCTGATGCCTTTTGTAACTTGTTGTTTTTTTTGTTTTTTTTATGTGTACAGTTATACTTTTCCAGTGCATCAGGGTCCAGTTCTACTTCTATGTTTTGATATAAATAGGTAATTTTACCCCATACACTTACGGATGCACATAAGTGCTAAAAGAGGAGAAAACATGTTTTTGACTTTGGTTTCTATGTCTTGACAACTCATAGCATTTTATTTATAGAAACACTCTGTGAAGAAGGTAAGTGGGACAACAAAGTAGTTAGCATTGAAGAAAAGGCCTCACTAAAACCCTAGAAAATAAAAATTGCCCTGCTGCTCCACATAAAGTTACAGTGGTGAGAATTTATGATAAAGCTTTTTTTTTTATGTGGTGTATATATTTACTGCAAATTTGAGGCTTATTATAAATTTCTAAAATAAAAAAACTTTTGATGATAAAGGGAATACAAATTTCTACAAAATAATATTGAAATAAAAATATTAAATATAAAGTTAGCTACTGCCAAAATATTCACCCTGTTCAAGTCAGTATACAGCAGATGCACCTTGGGTTGCAATCAGAGCACACAGTCTGTGTGAATAGCCTTTAATCATACTTGCACATCAGGATGCTGCAATTTTCCTCCGTTCCTCCTTGCAAAACTGTTGACTGAGCCACTCCAGATCGTTCACCGTGTCTCCAAAAGAAATCTGTGTAGCTTTAGCTACTGGGGAAAGTTTTTTCCCCAGGAAAAAACTTTCTTTTTTTCCCCAGGAAAAAAAGAAAGTTATCTAATGGCCATAATTCTTCTCTTTCCAGACCGAAGAACTTCCTTCAATTTGACTTCACACTTGACTTTAAGCAAACTCTAGGCTTTTTTTTTTTTTTTTTTTTTCCAAAAGTGACTTTTTCATTCACTGGTGAAGTAACTGGGCAATAGTTGTATGTAGAGTGTCTCCTATCTCAGCTACCCAAACTTGTAACAGGTCAGAGGTGTTCCTGGTGACCTCTGTCACTGCTCAGTCAGTTTGTGAGGAAAGCTTGATCTATGCAGATTTACACGAGTCATATTCCTTTAATTTATTGATAATGGATATTATTGAATGATAGGGGACATCCAGTGACTTAGAGATTTTTTTGTATCCATCTTCTGACTTATACATTTCAATGACATTTTCTTTGCTTTGACTGGAGCATTTTCATCCTGTAATGGTATCCAGGAATACCCATTAACCAGTAAATGGACCTTCCAGACACAGATGTCACACTCACTGCATTCAGGTGATCCCCATTCCACTCATTGTGAGACTATGAGCACCAACTGACTGGACCTCTGATGAATTAGGTTATTCAGAGTGAATGTTAATAAAAAATCCCTTCTGCTGTGTTTAATGTTTTTTTCTTTGTTATTATTATTTTGTTTTTAGTCACATTTTTTAGATCGTTGTTGAATTGTAAAATTATGACCAAAAATATCCCTTGTCTAATTTTTGTCACCTTGTTTATCTGCTATTCTTATCTGCGAAGAATTTTAATTTTTGTACCAGAATTATTATTTTTTTCAATAACTTATTATTTTATTATGTAACCTGTGCTCAAGCTGAGCGATGGGATGTACAGTGTGGCAGAATGTTTTGCAAACCAGACCCAAGATAATTTACTGTTTCTTATCTTAAAATGTCTCATCATGGTAATGCAGAAATGTAGCCGTCTGTGGGGTGGCACAGATCCCTCCAAAAGTGGTGTTCAGTCACACCCTGGTTGGCACGCCACACAGGGCCTGTCAGAAAAAGCAAGACGAATACTCATCCTTCACTTCCCCCAGAATGGCACCTTCCAAAGCGGATCCCCTGTCTACCCATTCCCCAGGCCCCAGATAAGAAGCTCATCCGTCATCCGCTGGGGCCACATTAAATTTTAACTCTGGTTACTGAGTGTGGCCATTCAAACTTTTATCTCAAACCTTCTTTATCTTCTTTTCATTAAGTTCTCAAGCACTAATAGCCCTGCGAGTCTCCGCCGGGGTAAGGATGATGTTCTGAATAATGAAAGCTCATTATTTCTCCACAGAATGCTTGTTAATTCAAATGATGATATTAAAACTATAGTAGCCCTCAGCAGTCGGGTGATTTCTAGCATACTTTATCATGTATCAATATATACTCTGTTTGTCAAAACTGCCCCGAGCCTGGGCTGACATTCTCCTCCCGAGGAGTGGAGTGCTTCAGCAGGCCTGCAATACTCAAAGGTGACAACTGGCAGAGTTTGTGCCTTTAGGAAAGGAGGAGGGAAGGAGAGATAAAGGCAGTGATGGGAAGACTGATGAAACTCAAAGAGCCGTCACTGTGCTCCCATGTCTCTTGGACATTTTTTTTTTTTTCTGTCATGCCCACATGAATCCACACACACACACACACACACACACGCATGCACGCACACTACACACGGTCCTGTTACACATTTATACACCCATGCACAAATGAACTCACATCTGTCATCCTCATCTGTCTCGCTTCATATCTGCACATGTGAGCAAGCATTTGCACTTACTTACATGAGTTCGTACGAAAACACATGGGCAAGTGTGTTCATTTACCTCCAAAACCACAGCGTTAATTCTTTATCTTCAAAAATTGACAAAACATGACAGTACGTGTTGGTACAATAATTAAGAATGAAATTACATTTTTTGAATATTTTTTTTTTTTTATTTAAAATGATTTCCCCTGTGCACACGCCGTGTCTTGCAAAACTATTTGTGCACCTTGTGCTAGTTCAAATTTTGTCATGTTGCAACTGTAAGCATTAGTATATTTTAATAGATTGTGAAAAATACAACCAAAAATAGGACCTGGCTCATAATTTTGTGCAAAATATCTCAAGTAGAGTTAAATTGGATGGTGATAGATGAAGATTACATATATATATATATATATATATATATAGTTGTTTTTTGGGGTTTTTTTGTTTGGTTTTTTTCCCACCAATTCTTATTTGGAGTAAGCTCTAAAATTTCACTGGGCTTTATTCTAATATTTGACAATGGTTTGAGCTTAACTATTCCATTGGAACTAATTTTACTTGGGGCAATAGTGGTAGTTATATGTAGGAAAAACTTAGAAAAAAATGTAAAAACCATCATACTATATATACTATGTATACTCTGTTTTGTGTTGGTCTATCATGTTTAATTTCAACAAAATGCACTGAGGCTTGTCACTGTCTCATGACTAAGTTTAAAGACTTGAAGAAAAATGTTTACAAATCAGACTCACATTCACATAATAACAAATATTTGTTATCTCAGGAATGTATTTATTTTGTATCCTGAAGCGTTGCATTTACAGTGTCTTAGAAAATGCTTTCACTTCGTTATTACAACTTTCTACCTGAAGGGGTGAATGTGATGACAGTGCGACCCAAACAGAGTGCTTATTATGGGTTTCTTGAGAGAGCAAAACCAAAGAAGGAGGAAGACTGCATAGCAGATTCATTTATATAAACGTTACCCTTCAGTACAATTATGTAAATATTTACAATTGACATCGTTTTGGTCAGGCTACTTAGAGACCGACTGATAGAAAATCAGGAGTTAAACTGTGAGGCTTCTTCACAGTAGAAGCACTTCACAGGAACCAGGCGTGCAGGCCTGACTGGTTGGTTTACTGTGTTTTGACTTCCATAACCTCCTACCCCCACCCCCATCCGGATGGCCCAACCCGATTATCTGTAAGCTTCCCTCCAGGCATCAGGTTTCATAAGCAAAAGCCTCTAGCACAATGTCACTAAGCTGGAGGGCCCCGAGGGCCTTAAGAAGTGTTCACATCTAGATCTCATTTTTATAACAACGCGTGGACAAAAAGTGAAAGCCTAGCTGCGGTTTCAGGAAAACGGACGGTGCAGAGCAACAAAACAGAATTTGTTCAAGCTACGTTGACAACAACATTACGTTGCAGGAAGTATTATTCAGCAGCAAAAGTGCGAGTGAGCATGTCAAAGGTTAGGGGTCAGAGATGGTAAATTTCAGGTTATGCCTTATTGCCTAAAGGTTATGACTGCTCCTTTAGATTATAAACAGACTTGGTCCTTGTTTTTAGAATGATAGATTTACAGAAACCTAACTGTTGTTTTGTAGCACTTTGACATTGTTCGTTACTCAGATATTGCTCTGATTATATACCTATCTTTATATGCTAAGTGAGCTTTTTTTTCCCATTCTTTATATGTGTTTTTCTGTGTTGCTTTATGCCCCTGAACTTTTCCTTGAAAGGCTTTTAAAGGAGCATAGTGAGTACTCAGAGAATGGCAGGCAGCCAAGGACAGCAGACCTGGAGGGTAGACAGCATTAGTTGTGAATTAGACACACTCACGCTCAGACTGGCACACTGGCCATCGCTACAGCTACATTTGGCCTTTAGTTTGTCTGATTAGTGTGTATAATGTGTTTGTGCACGTGCATATTTGTGAGTGGCAGTAAATGTTGTCAGTTGCCGGTGGTGTCCCGGTTTCCCAGTGTCCGCGTACACGTCTCTATGTGGAACCAAAACAACAACAACCAAGTGCAACTCAGCCATCAGGGTCCGCTTTGCTCGTCTTCCTTGCACAGTGGCATGCACCTGGGATAAGCCGGGGAGCTGTTTTACCTTTATACACTGAGCTGTCCAAAGCCCTTCTTCCAAACATTGTTACGTCTTCTGACATCCAGTTCCAGGCATGAAAGGCACAACAGTTTGACACTAATTATGCTTCATTGCGTCTCTTCTCTGAAGTCATCCAGGTAGCATGTGGAGCTGCTCAGGTGTCAGAATGAATTACACACACTCAAAGAAACTTGAGTCTCTTTGACTTTTTGTGCTGACTTGTCTCCGTGATTTATTACTTCATGCTACACCAATAATTAACTTAAAGCTGAAACTACGGTGAGAACGTTCAGGTGTAGACAGAAGATGTGCATAAATCCTTTTTGTGTCTTTTTCCTTATTAAAGACCCAGATACATTATTTATACAGTATCCATGCATTTGTTGCACTGTGAAGGTATTCATAACACATGAACTTTTTTCACATTTAGTCATGTTAAAACCGCAAACTCTTACGTTTTTTTAGACTGTCTTTTTTAGACTAAGACCGTAAGAAATGAGAAGTGGGAAGATAACTTTTCACAAATAAAAATCTTGCATAATGTATTTAAAGATATTTACTTGGATCGGCTTAACCCTGAATGAAATCCAGTGCAACCGATCATCTTGAGAAGTAATCTAAAAAATACATCACACATTTGTGTGATTTTTTTTTCGCAGAATAAATTCAGCCATTCATTGAAGGCTATAGTATCCTGGCCATCGGCTTCCTGCTCAGTTTTACTCGATGTGCTCCATGTATGGTTTCTCCATTGACCTGGATTTCTCCAGGCAATCAGCGAACAGAAGTTGTGAACGACTCCATTGTTTGGGCTGTTTTTTGCCTGAAGTTTCGCAATGGGAGGAATGAACCTGTTCAGTCTGTGTTGGCCATGCTTCCAATACCCACCTCGCTTGCCTGTTCACAGTGGTTAGTAGTGATTGAGTGACATTAAACCTCAACAGAGTCTGTACCTCCAGGCAGCAATTGTTTCTCCATAGCCCAGGGTCCAGAGCCCTCCGTATAAAGCAAAGCACAAAATAAGGGGCTGGTTTCTACCAGAATAAGGCTTTCGAAGATTGTTAGAGAAAAAAATAGCATCATGAAATCCAACAATGCACAATTCCTGCCATTTTGAAAGCTCTGGAGAGTCTTAATGCAGATTTAGGTTATAAAACCATACCCCAAGCTTTGTGTATCTCTGGAAGAACTGTTCAATCCATCAGCTGAAAACAGCTGATGGATTCTTATTTCAAGATAAGGTGTTCAACCGAAAGTAAATGGATAACGCAGCATTAATAAGACAAGTAGCCAAGAGGCCCATAGCAACTCTGAATAAGCCGCAGAAATCCACAGCTTAAATGTGAGAATCTATTGAATCAGTTTTCGTTTTGTTCTCCACAATGGCTGGCTTTATAAACGTGAGGCAAGAAGAAAACTGCTTTTGAAAGCAGGCAGTAATGACTCCCATTTTCAGGACATGTGGAAAGTGGGGACTGGGTCAGATACGCCTAAAATCTAACTTTGTGGCCTACATGTAAATGTTATATGTGAAGAAACACCTGCACTTCACATCCCTGAAAACAGGGATGGCCACCGTCCTTCACCCCATGATGAAGGACGGTGGCATCATGGTCTAAGTATATTTTTTAATATAGTGGAATGGAATAGAAATGTGCTTTACTGTCCCACAGTGGGGAAATTCGCTTGTAACAGCAACAAACTGACAGGCAATCAAGACATGCAGCTTCACATTAAGTTTTCATCAGAGATGGAAATGCTGGTCAGTCCTGATGGGAGGAGAAATGGCGCAAATAAAACCCCAATACTGGAAGAAAAGCTGCTTGATACTCCAAGTGCTGAGAATAATATCCAACAGGATAACTTCCCTACAGAAACAATGAAATTCTGTAGGGAATTTCATTCTAACATGTCAATTCTAACACACTGAAGTGTTAGAATCGACTGAATTGGAAGGAAAGGTGAATGTCACGCTTGCCAGATTAAAATTTTATGTAAACCATGTTTTATTTGGCTTTCAATTGGCATCTTTTGCCAAGTTCCATCCATCAAAAACTTGTAATCTTGAGATTCCAAAATGACAAAATTTGAAAAAGTTCAAGAGGTATGATTTTTTGTTGTTGTTGTTGCTGTCAAGACAGTAATTAACAATAAAACAACCTTCTCATTTGCAACTATTACTTTTTTGTCTTTAATTTCTGTTTCAATTGGCTCATAATCTGGTTTGAAAAGCTAGCTTTGCCCCCCCTCTCCTCTCTCCATCTCTTCCTTCTTCCTTTTCTCGATGCCTTCCTCCCTCCATATAGCATACAGTGCAAGTGAAACAGTGTGGAAACTGTTGTCCTACCTGATAATGGATTTGGTGGCCCCCCTGCAGGCATGAACCATTGGCACATAGTGAATACTACTGTGAGATCAGGAGAGAACAGAGAAAGAGGGAGTGGAAGAGGGAGGGAGGGAGAGAAAGAAGATGAAGAAGGCATGGGTCGGATAAAGACAGAAACCCTGTGGCTTCCCCTTTTTTTTTTTTTTGCAAGTGGGGTAGGCTAAAGCTGTCGCCATAATCTGTTGTCAAGACACAAGGCCGCTGTAATGTCTTCCATCAGCAAGTGGATTATGTGCAGGGGAATTGTAATTTACACCAGCTTCACTTTTATGTGTCGCTCGGCTTAAAAGTTAATAGCATTTAGCTCAACAATAGCCCAGCCACATCCAGCGCGGTCTGCAGCCATCTACAAGTGAGGCTTGATTGAGGTGTAGTCATTCTGAAGCTGTGACAATAGGCTGTTCTTACTGAGCTAATTAGCGGATTCCTGCCTATCTTCACACCACACATGTCCTTTGTAACTGTCGCTGTCTAAATCTCTCTCCTAGTGTATTAGCACAGGTTATTGTTTGCCCAGGTTCTCTTCAGTAATCCTGTGTAACGGCTGCGTGTTTTGTTTTAACGTTCCTAGATCATAGTCCTGAAATGCCATGACCAGACATGCTTTTTTAGACAAGATTTGATTTTCTCTCAATTCCTCTCTTTTGGCTTTTGTGTCAAAGGAATTAAGAGATAAAACCTTGTGTCTGAAACTCAAGTTGTTGATATTAACCCTAGGAAAAGGCACATTTATAATTTAAATGAGGCTGGTGGATATGTTAAAGCTGTGCCTCGGAGATTATGTTTAAGACAGTCTTAAAAAAAAAAAAAAAACCTTTGTCGAGTTGAACCATGTAGTGCAAAGGCAGAGTTTTTGATGGGATTCACGCAGGATATAGTTCACTGTGTTAAAAATAGCAACAATTTTATGAAAACTCTAGTTTATATATTAACCACTTTGTTTTAGTCAGCTAAGTTGGAAACAAATTTTTTCTCACACATGATTATCTTAAACATGAGTTTGACCTCTGGGGTCACATTCCAAAAATATATGACGAAGTTGTTGGTAAAGAGTCAAAAGAGAGGAATTCAAGCCTTTTTTTTTTTTTTTTTTTTTTTTAAGAGCCATTTTTGCCTTGGGGAATTCAGGTGTGTTTTTTTTTTGTATACTCTGTTTATCTATGGGAGTAGGTGAGTGGGTTGTGTGGGGTATTAG